>JAKSZT010054498.1:3185651-3339432 GCA_026826555.1 Tolypeutes matacus | reverse complement strand
CAAATGGCCTACATCCGTTGCCACAACAGTACTCAGGACAACCTCCAACTCCCAAAGAAGCCCCTGTATTTCAACTGCTCATCCCCTCCCTACCCAAAAAGTGTCAAGTGACAACTGGCTCCACCTCATTGTTATAATTTCTTGCATTGCTAGAATCACCATATGTGAACAAGAGAATACCATCAAGTACACTCTAGTCCATAGTTCTTCCCCCAATCCTGAGGGGACTGAGATGGTGATGTCCACTCCAACTCCAAGTGAGAGAGGGCTTATATCCCATGGATATGGTGGGTGGGATGATCCTGCCTGCAGATGCAGGCCCTCTCCATTCCCTGGGATGGAAGAGGCCAGTATTTTTATGTCCATGCTACAGAAGAGGAAACTGAGGCTCAGAGAGGTGAAGCAATTTGTCAAAAGTCACATAAGATAGTAAGTAACAAAGTGGGAATCAAAACCCACATTGACCCACAGCCAGAACCAACTTACCCATTAGGCAGAGGAAGCAGTGCCTTAGGGTCCACAATACTTTTAGGGGATGATGAAAATGTTTTAATTTCTTTTAAAATCAGAAGAAAAGAATGAACTTTTAGGTCAAAGAAAATGTTTTAATATGTAATATTAATATATTTGTCTTTATCCTGATATACTGATAAAATATAATTTTAATGTTTTTAATGGAAGAAGGGGCCCATGAAGACAAAAGTGTCTGGGGCCCACAGAAGTCAGCATGCAGTCCTGCCCACAGCCCATGTTCTTACCACTATGCTCTTTCTTCTCTAGTGTGTATCGCACTTGTTCATGTGTTCATTCCTCCTTCATTTCCTTGCTTCCATAACTGTTTATTAGGTACCTGCCAGGTGCCAAGTATTGTGCTAGATGGAGTGAGATACACAGAGATGTATCAGAGACATGAATTTGGCCCTCAAAGACATTATTAGACCCTTAAACCCTTTCATCCTGACATCAGTTTTTCCATCTTTTATAAATACTGGTCTGGTCCATCCCTTTTGAACTCTCATTGTATTGATGAGACCAAATCTTTCTGAACCCAAAATGGAGACACATGGTCAAAATAGTAGAAATCACAGTTGTCCTGGACAGTGTGGGGCCTATGGTCACTGTAGTTATGTAACATGTGGTTCCACATGAAGAACCTTCAAACATAGTGTTTTCCTAATTTGCTCTTCCCTGGGCCTTCTTACTGCAGACCAATGACGAAGGTCAACCAAAATACGGAGTACGATGCGATGCCACCTGAAGAAGCTGTCCATATCGAAGCAGCTCTGCCACCTTCTACCCTTGAGACTGACCCTGCTACTGTCCTGGAGCCAGACCATGAGCCAGACCTCCAGCCAGAGCCTGTCTCAGAGCCTGCCCTGGAGCCTGCTCCAGGGTCTGAGTCGGTGCCAGTGCCTGAGCTTGAGATCGAGCTGGAGCCGGAGCCGGAGCCGGAACCAGAGCCGGAGCCAGAGCCGGAGCCTGGGATTGTAATTGAGCCCCTCTGTGATGAGGAAAAGGGAGTGACCAAGCCATAAGCTGGTGGTCTAAGATAATAGTGTTCATCACTCAGGAACCCACCAGTTCCATTTGGAATTCAGTTGACATAACCAACCTCCCCATCACCTCCCTCCTGTTTAACCAACCCTTAGAAGGCTCCAACTCTGAATTCTAAATAAGCGGATCAAGAAAACTCCTAAATAAATTCAAGGGTTCTTGCATTACTAGTATAATGTACTTACAATCTTATTAACGTGTAAGCATAAGAAATGCCAAGTAGACGAGTGATTTCTAACTCAGTTAAGAGTTTTGCAACAACAGAACTTGTGTTGTATTTCAGAAAAACCTATTTCTCTATTTTTAGCTCCTCTCTGTCATGATGTTCCACATGCACACATGACAAGGTGGCATTAATAATTAGAATTCAGTATTGTTTCGAGGACTAGTTTTCAGGGCTTCCCTGTTCATTTTTACATTGACCAGTAAGAGAAGAATTCAGCAGCATTATCTCATAGACTGGAAAACAGTTTCTTCAAAAACTCCAGAGGAGAATATGTAAAGGGCACATATTAATTGGTAAATAGCATTTTAAAGCCACGTCATAAAATGAATGCTTCTTTGATCAAATTAGATTTCCCAGGTAGCCACCCTCCTATCCAATATTTGAGCATAGCACATTTTGAAAATAATCCCTTATTTATGCAAAATAATGCATAGGCAAACAATTCCAAATAAAATTTTCTTTAGAGAATACAAAATGTCTATATCATAGGTTATGTACAATTTAGCTTTGAATGAATGGTTATGGTAACACTATGTCTGGTGCTATCTGCTTTGGAAGGGCTAGACCAGGAAATTGTTCTAAATGAACACTTAAGATCTATTTTGGATAACCCCAACTAATTAAACAATCTGTAGTACTGTTGGTATACTCCATATTAGTAAAGAGATATCATTCTTGTATAATATAATACTAAATATTAATTAAAATGCATTAAATACCCTATATCAACTAAAATGCACCTCTGTTTCACCTGTTTAAAAGATTTTTCATTGATCATATTTTTCCCACACCTCACTTTGAAGAAATTTTCAGGTAGACATTTTCATTTGTATATCAATCCTATTTTTAATCCTATTTTAAGTCTCAATAAATAATACTCAATAAAATCTTATTTTGAGGACTTCTAAGGTGAATCCTTTTACACACAGCTTTATTGAGGCACAGTTTATGTACAATAAATTGTACCCAGTTCAAATGCACAATTTGATGAGTTTTGGCAGATGTATACACCTATGAAACCAAGACAATAATCAAGATACAGAAAATTTCCATCATCCCAAAATGCTTCCTTGTGCCCCTTTTTGTTCAATCATCCCTGGACCTAGGCAACCACTGATCTGCTTTCCATCACTAGAAATTAGCTTTGCCTTTTCTTGGCCTTCATATAAAAGGAATCATGCAGCATATACTTTCTTGTGCCTGGCTTCTTTGAAGGTGACTCCTTTTTAAATGAAGTAATGAATCTGTATCACATCCAGATTTTTATATAAAACATTTTCTTAAATTGGGACCCCTTTTATATATAGATCACATTGGGAAGCTTTTAAAAATACATTGGTTGAGGTGTAGGGTCTTCATAGATTTTAAAATGGATTGAAATTAACATTACTCTTGTCCAGAGCCATGGAAAGAAGAGATAGCAAGCTTTTACTTAGGCATTTTCCTTGATGTTTCTAGTTTCAGGCAATTTCAGATGTTTTGAATCATCTATAATTCAGACTAAATACAATAGTATACTATATGGTATCTGATGGGATCCTTGAAAATCCAGGAGACAAAATGATGAAGGTCTTCAGAATGACTTTAGATTTAGAAATTAAAAACCAAACACCAGCAGTGTAAAAATTTCAATGACCAGAATGCCGAAGTATGTATGTTTTTCCCTTCCACCTTAATGACAGTGGCAAATCACAGAAAATGAAACTAATATTTAATAGGTAACAATTTTACCCCCAAATTTCTGCTGGATCAGTGCTGACCAGGGGGCAAGGCACTATTAGAGATCTTACAGAGCTCTGTACTTTTAAGCATGCTTCTGTTCAAAATACAGATGAGTTGTTGGATCAGGGGTTTTTAACCTTTTTTGGGGTCATGGATCTGCTTGAGAATCTGCTGGAAACTCTGAACCCGTCTCCATAGAAAAATGTTTGTATACATATATCAGTTAGGTGAATTACAGACCCCCTGTATCCAAGATCAAGAAGTGACTAGAGACAGAATTAGATTAGCGGTGATGTAGGGCTGGGAATGATAGAGGGATTGAGAAGTGACTGCTAAGGGGTATGGGTTTCTTCTTTCTGGAGTAATGAAAATGTTCTAAAATTGAGTGTGGTGATGAATGCATAATTCTGTGATTATTCTAAAAGCCATTGTACACCTTGGATGGATTGTATGGAATGTGACTATATCTCAATAAAACTGTTTTAAAAAAATAACCAGTGACTTAGACAAAAACACAGAAGGCACACTTAATAAATTTGCAGATGCCTTGCTTTGGGGGGAATGGCTACTGTTGTATGACAGAATCAGGATTCAAAATTATCTTGATAGTACAAAAGCTGAGCTGAAAGCAACATAATGAATCTGACAGGAATGGATGGAAAGGTATGCAGAAACCCTAGCCGGGTAAGATTGGGAAGCAGGTAAGGTTAATCTGAAGAGGTATCTTTGAATCTCTCCTTTCCCGGCCCTTCCTGACCTGGTGGTACCTTATTTTCCAAACACCCAGTGTTCTCATGAACCTACTAACTCGGTGATCCACTCAGGCTGCATACCCCAGGAAGAATTCATTGCTCAGGATCTATCTCTACCCATGCCACCCTTTCAAAAGGAATCCATTCTGTGATTTGTTCTTGTCCAGTGAACATCAGCTTTCATCATCCAGTGATCTCATTCAGGTTGATAAATTAGTTAGCCCTCTTAGGTATATATTTTAGTTTGTTAAAGCTAAATACCAGGAGCGGCAAGATGGCGTTAGTGTAGGAGGGCGCACACTGCAAGCTCCCAGAGCAAGGCGGATTGGGGACAGGGTCCTGCCCCGGGGTCTGTGCTGTGCACGCGTGGAGTGAGAAGCTTGGGACATCTATCTGCGAGGATCGGCGGCGTGGACCGAACGGTGGAGATTCGTGAGTTTTGAGGCTGGCGGTGGAGGTTGGCACAGACGGCTGGGCCCCGCGGTTAGGGAAAAAAAAATAAAACGGCCATTTGGAGCCGCGGGCGGGGCGAAAAAGTTTTATTTTCTGGGGATCTGGCTGCCTGGCGCCCCTTGGACATTGTGTGAACAGAGCAAACGAGCTAATCAGCACCCGGTGAACCGGAGGGGGAATTTTGGTCGGGGAAAGGAGCTGATTTCCCTAGCCACCCAGGGATAAGACCCTGGCCGCTGCGGAGCCAGGGGATAGGGACACTTCCCAAAAAAGGGAGGGTTCGGTTGGAAGACAGGGAAGGGTATTTTATATTTTTAGACATTGATCTGGTTGCCTGCACCGCCCCGTGGCTTTGGGGAGCAGATAAGCCGAACTGAAGCAGCACCAGGCTGAGAGCAGACGGGAATCTGCACTCAAACTGATTTACTGAGCAGCCCGGTGACGCTGGAGCTCGGCGCCAGAAGGGGCGGAATCCGCCATCTTTAGCACTCCTCACTGACTAACATCAGAGCTTCAGCTAACCTGGGGAGTCCAGAAAGTGGGACATGCTTGATTAATTTCCACGGGCCCAGCTAGGGTCCCTTCCGTAAGGGGGTTGGTCTAGAAGAGGAATTATTTTGGGTCCTGCATTTGGCTAAAAAAAAAAAAAAAAAAAAAAGTGAGGTCACCTCAACAAATGAAAAATAAATTCTCTTTAATTTAGTTTAATAGCTAAAAGCTGCTTCAGGACCTGCATATAGAACCCTGTGGGGAAATTCACTGATAAACACAAGTAGGCAGGAAGGATCCACGTGGACCCTAGGGGAATCATTGACCCCCCTTAGCTCTGTTTGACTGCTTGCCTGTGTGGATCTTTGGTTTCTCTCTGTTACTTTCTGGTCTATAGCTATTATTCCCATTTTCCTCCCCCCTTCCTTTTTCATTCTATTTTTTTTTTTTAAATAGGTGCTGCCAGCTGGTCGCTTCTTTGCTGGGCTTCTTATTCAGTAATTTCCCACTCGCTGTATATATTGATTCTGTATTACAAATTATCGCTTATCCTTCCTGCATGTTTCTGCCTTCTGTTTTCTGTTGTGGCTCTTACAGACAACATTTTTTCATAGGCCCACAACTTAAGGGTGTCAATTTCTATCCCATATATTTTGTTTTCTTCTTCTTCTTTTTTCTTTTTTTTTTATTAGTATTAACTTTTTCCTTTCAGACCTTTCTCTACTATTTCTCTCCCTCCTCATAATTCTAGCCTTCTAAATCACTATATATATATATTCCTCCATTTTTTTTCCCAGTCCATTGTAGGAACTCCATATTTTTTCCTAGTACTCTACACTGCCTACACAAGTTAAATATTGATCTCATTAAGTCTCATTTTGCCCCTCTTCTAACTTTTATCAATATTTCTATTATCCTTCTGCCTTCCTTACATCTTTTGATTCCTCTGGCCCTAACCTTTTGCCTTCAAGGGAACATAGAAAGAAGCAAGGAAATAAAATAAGAAGAAAAACTGCCAAAGAGAAAACTTAACTCACACGAAGAACCAACAGCTAAATAAAATTCTAGAGCATAGAGAAAAGCTAATCAACTGAACAAACCCATCAAGATAATATGATTAAGTGCTAGAAAAGAGATAAGAAAAAAAAAAAAAGATAATATGATAAACAGAGGGCAACAGAAAAATACAAATGACTCTGAGAAACTGGAAAACATGGACCAGTCCAGTGCACAAAATAAAAACCAGGAAGCAATGCAGTACATCGAACAACTAATCAAAGCTATCCAAACAAATATCATGGACCAACTTAAAGAACTGAAGGAAGAGATTAAGGATATAAAGAAGACACTGGGAGAACATACTGAAGAAATAGCTAACACACCTAAAAAGGTAATGGATATGATGGCGAACAAAGACACAAGTCAAGAAATGAAAAAGACGCTGGACTCACATGGCAGCAGAATTGAACAGGCAGAGGAAAGAATTAGTGATATGGAAGACAATACAGTTGAAATCAAAGAGATTGTAGAAAAGATAGACAAAAAGATAGAAAAAATCCAGTATGGTCTCAGGGAATTAGCCGATAATGCAAGACGCACAAACATACGCATTATGGGCATCCCAGAAGGAGAAGAGAAGGGAAAGGGAACAGAAGGAGTGTTGAAGGAAGTTATGGCTGAAAACTTCCCAACTCTATTGAGAGACATGGATGTGCAGATCCAGGAAGCACAGCGCACCCCAAATAGTATAAATCCCAACAGGCCAACTCCAAGACATATACTTGTCAAACTGTCCAATGCTCAAGACAAAGAGATAATACTCAAGGCAGCAAGAGAAAAGAGAACCATCACATACAAGGGAAGCACAATAAGATTAAGTGCTGATTTCTCAGCTGAAACCATGGAGGCAAGAAGACAGTGGTATGACATAGTCAAAACACTAAAAGAAAAAAACTTCCAGCCACGAATTCTCTATCCAGCAAAATTGGCACTCAAAAATGATGGAGAGTTCAAAATATTCACAGATAAACAGCAGTTAAGAGAGTATGTCAAGAAGAAACCAGCACTTCAAGAAATACTAAAGGAATCTCTACAAATTGAAAGGAAAAAACAAAGGAGAGAGAGTTGGAGGAGAGTTTAAAAACAACTGAAAACTCAAAAAGAGAAACAAAACAACATATGACATACATTAACCCAAAGAAAAAATGACTGAAGTAAGAAATTCGTTACGAGTAATAACACTGAATGTTAATGGATTAAATTCACCAATCAAAAGACACAGATTGGCAGAATGGATAAGAAAATATGATCCATCTATATGCTGTCTACAAGAAACCCACCTTCGGCCCAGGGATTCAAGGAGGCTGAAAGTGAATGGCTGGAAAACCATTTTACAAGCTAACAATAGCCAAAAAAGGGCAGGAGTAGCTATTCTAATATCAGACAAAATAGACTTTAAATGCAAAACTATTGTAAGAGCAATTCCACTGCTGGGTATATACCCAGAAGAGCTGAAAACAAAAATACAAACAGATATATGCACACTAATGTTCATAGCGGCATTGTTCACCATTGCCAAAAGTTGGAATCAGCCCCGGTGCCCATCAACAGATGAATGGATAAGCAAAATGTGGTACATACATACAATGGAATATTACTCAGCTGTAAGAAGGAACAAAGTGCTAACACATGGAATAACGTGGATGAATCTTGAAGACCTTATGTTGAGTGAAGCAAGCCAGGCACTGAAGGATGAACAGTATATGACCTCACTGATCTGAACTGAGGAAAGTGAGCAGTCTCTGAGAACCATTGTCTGAAAGATAGGTTAACAAAGGAGAGTAAGAGAAGAGCAGGCTTTGAGCCATCACCCATATGGACATAATCTATGGTAAAGGGATAGAGTGTGGTTGCATGTTGGGGATGGGGCAGATGAGTGGTGGTGTTCCTGAGTTTGGTGGTGCAGCACTGGGGGGTGGGTGGATTAGGAAGGGCTGGTTCAAATGCCCAGGGCATGTAACTGTGAATCTTGACATTCCATGGGTTGGGAGAGGGGGGTATCACGGGCCCTTGGGGGCTGGGGAGAAGGGAACAGTCAAGATCTAATGGGTTGTTTGGTGGTCATGGGGAAGGTTTTTCATTACCTTACAGTAATGGACACAGGACATGGTAAATATCATCAAAATTATTAAACTGTATCATCTAAATTGTAAACTATACTGTAAATCACTGACAATGTTTAGTTGCTATATTTTGCTATCTGCATAACAGTTATAACAATGCTAACAACCAAAAAAAAAGGGGGGGAGTTAATATGGGGTGGGGAAGGGAGGGTGGTTTGGTATCTGGGAATCTCCGGCACTCCGTGTGTGACTTTGCTGTGACCTAAAACTTCTTTGAAAATTAAAACACAGTGATAAAGGGAAGGAAAAAAGGGAAAAAGGAAAAGAGAAAGAAAAAAAATGAATATATATATATATATATTTTTTAAAGGCATTTCCTTTTTTTTTTGCCCATTTTTTGAATGTTCCAATCCACTAATGATATTTTATTTTGTTTTGTTCTTTGTTTGAGTATTTGTTTTTTTTCCTTCTCTTTTTTTTTTTCCCCTGAGTTTCCTTATGTTTTTCTCTTGCATGTAAGCTTATCACACTTATTTCTTTTTCCTAGTAAGTGTATTTGATTATTTTATGGACTAAATGTTCATGGAGGATTTGGATCACAGAAGGGTTACAATGGGTACTGCGGGGGATTATTGGGGGGGGGGTGTCTGGGGGGGTTTCGTGGGGATTGGTTCATCCGAATATACATGAAAGATATACAAAATCATTCAAAGGATCGGGGGATGGGGCATGGTCACGATGGGTGGATAATCACACAATAAATGAGGGGATCTGAATTCCTAGCCTGGAGAGCTCTGCCACAGTCTCCAAGGGAGCAGCAATAGTCCTCTGAGTGTAGGGACAGTGCCTGTCAAAATAGGATGACCCACTGATGTTTTTTTTATTTTTATTTTTTATTGATGACTACCCTTGTGAGTCTTTGCTCTTGTAAATGAGACTTAGCCTGCAGTTGTGGGGTGCCTAAGGGTTGCCACCTGAGAGCCTCCTTGTTGCTCAAATGTGGTCTCTCTCTAAGCCAAACTCAGCATATGATTGCATTACCTTACCCCCAATGTGGGACATGACTCCCGGGGATGAGCCTCCCTGGCAACGAGGGATTAATACCAAGTGCCAACTGGCAGCTTTGTGCAGTGGCAGTATCGTAGCCAATGAGGTTTATCCGAGGCACGATTATTGCTAATTGAAAACTTTTCCCAATTGCCAACTGGCAACACAACTGAAAAAAGACCTTGAATAAAAGGGGGAAATGGTAAAGACAAATGAGTTCAAGTGGCTAAGAGACTTCAAAGAGAGTCGGGAGGTCATCCCAGAGGTAACTCTTACGCACACCTCAGTAGGAGCTCATAGAACATCTAAGTGCCTATCACCCCACTCAGTGGGCTTCCTGAGAGCTCCGGAGACACCCTGGTCCTATATAAGGGGGGATAGCCCCAGAGACTGATGCCTTATCAGTGGGTTCTATTTTGGAAGCGGTGCTCCTGAGAGTGACAGAATTAGACTCAAATAAGTCCTCCCTGCACATGGTTCACCAGTCCCTTCTATTCAAACCTATATGTGATGCTGGAGTTTTTAGGTATACTTCCAGAGACTGGAGCCTCCCGCCTACCTATGTGCCAGGTGTGCATGAAATCTAGGTGGAGCTGCAACTCCTACCCTACAGCTCAATGGACTCATCCAAGTCACCTGGTGAGGAGACAACGATGGGAAATGGCCATCCCAGGGAATGGAGAGGGCCTGCATCTGCAGGCAGGATCATCCCACCCACCATATCCATGGGATATAAGCCCTCTCTCACTTGGAGTTGGAGTGGACATCACCATCCCAGTCCCCTCTGGATTGGGGGAAGAACTATGGACTAGAGTGGACTTGATGGTATTCTCTTGTTCACATATGGTGATTCTAGCAATGCAAGAGATTATAACAATGAGGTGGAGCCAGTGGCCACTTGACACTTTTGGGGTAGGGAGGGGATGAGCAGTTGAAATACAGGGGCTTCTTTGGGAGTTGGAGGTTATCCTGAGTACTGTTGTGGCAACGGATGTAGGCCATTTTAAATCAGCACACACCACTCAGAACTGAGTGGGAGAGAGTGTGGTCTACAGTGTGAACTGTGGTCTATGGTTGGTGGCAAGGCTCCAGGATGTGTAAGTTCATTGAGGGTGGTGGGCCACACTGTGGGAGATGTTTATGTGGGATGTGGTGGGAGGTGTGGGAGGTGGGCAACATGGGAATCCCAGTGGGTTCCGTGTAATATTTTGGGTACTCTAAGCACCTCTTAAAATATATGTATATATATATATATATAAATAACATTTTTGTAAGCAAATACACATATATGCATATATATTTATATATCATTTTGCAAATGTTTGTATGTATTGTGAGAATTTTTATTTTTACCCATAAAAAAAAATAAATAAATAAAAATAAAAAAAAGATAAATACCAGAAATGGGTTGGCTTTTACAATGGGAATTTATTAGGGGAAAATCTTACAGTTTGTTAAAGCTAAATACCAGAAATGGGTTTACTTTTACAATGGGAATTTATTAGGGGAAAATCTTACAGTTCCAAGGCTGTGAAAATGTCCAAATCAAGGCATCATCATAGATGCTGTCTCACCAAGGCCGGCTGATGATGATCCTGGAGTCCTGCCATGTGGTAAGGCAAAATGGAGGTCCGTCTCTGCCAAGGTTCCCACTTTCCCCTCCAGGCTCACTTTCTCCCTGAGCTCAGCTGTTGGCAATCAGGCACAAGGCTTGTCTCTCCTCCTCACTTAGGGCTGCTCCACTCATTCCAGCCTCCAGCCTCTCAGCCTCTTTCTCTGTCTTTCTTCAACTGTAGGCAATCCTGGAGTCTTCTATCACATGGCTGGTTAAAATGACAGCTGTCCTTCTCTGTGTTTCTTTTATATAAGGCTCCATTAAAAGGATTGGGACCCACCCTGGTCCCACAATCTAATCAAGGGCCTTAACCAAAGGATCTAGGGTCTAATCAAAAGGTCCCTTGACTGAATCTAACCAAAAGTTCCCACATAAATAGGTTTACATGCACAGGGATGGATTAGCTTAAGAAGATGATTTTCTGGGGTCAGCATACTAACCTAACAGGTCTCTTGACTACAGACAATTCCTTAATCCATGGAGTCTAAGTGGGGGAATTTCATGTGCTGAAACAATCCAGAGGGGAATTATTTCTGGAAAAAGGAGACTTCTCAGCCTCCCTCAAATCTAATCATGTAGATGACCACCTACTCCACCTTCATTTCCGTCTCAATTTTCCATTAGTACATCCATAATACCCTATATATTTATGTTTCTGATGAATCCTGAGACCTTTAAGATAAAAATTATTTTACTAAATCTTACTTGGGCAGGAACATGGGCTCATATGTTAAAGATTTTTCCAATAAGGGAAAAATCACTTACTCATCAGTGGATCAGAAAATAATGAAACAGGCCATTACCTCAGAATTCTGATTAGTTGAGCGTCAATCAAATTATTGCAGCATAAGTCTCATTCAGAGAGGGTACTGTGGTGGTTTGAAACCGTATGTACCCCAGAAAAACATGTTCTCAAATTTAGTCCATTCCTAAGGGTATAAACCCATTGTAGGTAGGAACTTTATTTTTTTTTTACATTATTTTCCATTTTATTCTCTTTAATTTTCACATCACAAAAATCAATCATTTTACAAACATAATATCACTGTTAATTGAGTTTGAAAAGTATGCAGTGATGAAGTGAATGTGGTATATTTTATATGAGCTGCATTTAAATCTGCTCATTTTCACAGAATATTCAGTATATAAGTTTCTTTTATTTGAAATGTTTTTTTGTTTAATGGCAACTATTTATTGATATCTTTCTATCTATCCATCCATCTACCTATCTGCATAGGTTGATATACTGAAAGAAAAACTGAGTTATAAGAAATCAAATGTTCATTTAAAATGAAAAGCCATAGTAAATCTGAATTATTCATCTTATAAAATAATTCATCTGAAGTTCCCCTAGTGCCTTTACGAAGTAATCAGTTTACTGTAATTTTATTTAAGCAATTCCTTTCCAGGAACATCTTAGTTGCCTAAAGCATAGTTCATTTGAGGATTTCATTAATGTTTCCAGAAGGAAAGTAAAATAAAAACAAAACAAATTATTCTCTGTCCCTGGGGAGGGGTAATATTTACATAGATAGATAGATATAGATGATAGATTATATACAAATTGATTATTCTAGTCATATATCAAGACATTAAAAAAATTTTTCCCTGACTACTGCTAGGTCTTAGGAACTATTTAATGTTTTTGTTTTTGTTTTTGTTTTTTAATTAGGGGATTATATTCTATGTTCTCCTTAGTCATTACTACTCTGAATTACTGCCAGGCATTTCTTATTTCCCTGCACTTGTGGGAGAAGGTGGTGGAAATTCCTGTATGCCTACCATGGAATCTCCTTCACTTTCTTTTGCCAGGGGAATACCATGAAGAAACCTCTACTCAATGCCTAGGAGCTCACCTCCTTCCTAGGAATTCCAGTCCATTATTTGGAACACACCATTATCCCAATATTCTGATTAGTTGAGCTTCAACCAAATTATTGCAGCATAAGTCTCATTCAGAGAGTGTACTGTGGTGGGTTGAAGCTGTATGTACTCTCAGAAAAACATGTTCTTAAATCTAGGCCATTCCTTTGGGTGTAAACTAATTGTAAGTAGGACCTTTTGATGAGGCTACTTCAGTGAAGGTGGGACCCACCTCATTCAGAATGTTTATAAACAATGAATACAGATAGAGAGAAATGGTAGGAAGAAGCTGAAATCAATGAATCCCAGAAGAGAAGGGAGAGACCAGCAGACACTGCAATGTGCCTTGCCTTGTGGCAGAGGAGCCAAGGATCGCCAGCAGCTGGTCTTCAGGAAGAAAGCATCACCGTGATGATGCCTCATTTGGACATTTCCTAAGACTTTAACCATGAACAAATAAATTCCCATTTTTAAGCCAAACCATTTCATGGTACTTGCTGGAGCAACTTAAGAAACTAAAATAGGTACCTCCTGATTTATTTTGCCACAGGTAGTTAAAATTTAATTAGGTAGTGGATCTAAATCCTAAACTGGCCTTGGGCTTCTTACCAATCACTTCTCCCAAAAGGATGTACAGGAACTTCTTTCACCTCTTTGTTTCTGCATTTAGCAACTAAATTATGCTAAAGGCAGCAGAACAGCTTTTTGGCTGTAGGTCCTTATTCTCCCCAAATTCACTTGTTTATTCAGTCACCCCTTAGACATTTATTGAATGGTTCCTATAAACCAGGCACTGTTGCTAGTGCTGGTGATACAATGGTGAGCAAAATCAGTTAGCCCTTGTCCTCACGGAACTCACAGCTTTGCTATGACAAATGCTTTCATGTTAGCAACTATAGTGTGTTGACTGCATGGGGAGGAAGGCTGGAATTTGTACTGCACTGGGTAGAGCCTCCAAATTATAATGATCTTATAATGAAAGGGGACTAAAACACAGTAATTCTCGACCAATAGCTAAGAAGCCACATATATTGATCTTGCTTATGTCCTTCAGAGTTTCAAGTGAACTTTTCCTCTAATAGTGTATGCTGAGAAGTTAATAATTGCAGCTCTTACACTGGCCTGTGTGTAACTCAGATTTGATGAACTTTCAGTAAGAATTTCAGAACTGTGAGATCAATGGTGTTCAACCTTTTTCAACCCCAGCACATCTAAGATGTCTTAGTTTCCTAGAGCTGCCATAACAAACTGGGTGGCTTGAAACAATAGCAATTTGTTTCAGTTCTGGAAGTTTGGAAGTCTGAAATCAAGGTATCAGTAGGGCCATGCTCCCTCTGAAGTCTGTAGGAAAGAGTGTTGCTTGCCTCTCTCCTGCTCTGGTGGCCCCAGGGGTTCCTTGGATTGTTGATACATCTGCCATCGTCTTCCCACATGGCCGTTTTCTGAGTCTCTTCACATGGTGTTCTCTGCCTTAATCAAGTGGCATCCTCCTGCTCTGTGTCTAATTCTCCCCTTATAAGGACACTGTTCATATTGGATGAGGAGGCCATCCTATTCCAGTATGACTTCACTTTAACCTAATTCCATCTATAGCGACCTTATTTTCAAATAATGTCACATTCATAGGACTGGCGGTTACCACTTGAATATGTACTTTGGGAGGACGCAATTCAACTAATAACATGAGAGTTTTAATACACACGATGGCTCACTCATGACAATGAAGAGGGTGGAGGTAGGAAATGATGTGGAATTATATTCTTGGTGGGGAGACAGGAAGAGGTAAAATGCACTTTTAAAAAGCTGGATCATTCTTATATATTCCTACCTTGCCCCTAGAGGAGAATTCCTGAGTGAAGAGAAAATAATCTGCCTGAGTTACAATCAAGACTAGACCCCACATTTTCTGATTCCCAATGCAATGCCCTTTCAACTGCATCCGAACTACTATCTGCAGTGTTACCAAACCAGTTTTAGTAATAAATGTTTTACTACATCTACATGGAGGAAAACCAGTTAGAGGGCCTCATAAATAAAAGTTTCAAACCAAGAAATAGAGTCAATAACCTCACTTGTCTTTAAAGCTTTGGTTCAAAAACAAAACAAGAAATTCAGAGATGATAATTAAGGTTTCAGGAAACCAAAAAAAGATATAATCATTTAAAGATGGAAGCACAAGGGTGAGTGTTATAACTAATGGATCATTATCAAAATGCCAGAATACCTTTCATTTAGTCCACTGTTTTTATGTAGTGGCACAAAGGAAATGGATTAGGATCCAGGAAGGCTAGATTTTAGTATTGGCTGTTTCTCTAACTAGCTCTGGGTATATTCTCATTTGTAAACTGGAGATTGTCTGCCTTTTTAAAGGCTATGGTGAGAGAGGATGTAAAAGCTTGTCAACTACCAAGTGTGGTAAAATTATACTGATGTAGATCCCATGTCTTCTGATAACTGATTTGACATTCTTTTTTCTCTTGACCAGGGATTCTTAACCTCTTTGGGAATCACAGATCCCTTGGAGCATATAAAGAAAGCTATTGAATCCTTTTCTCAGAAAAATGCACATACAAATTCTTGCATTTAATTTTAGGCAGTCCATGGAACTGTAAAGCTGGAGCCATAGACCCCTAAAGTAAATAATCCCCCTACTATACCAAACTTGCTGACAGATTGACTTAGGGGCTTGATAAAGTAACAGAATTATAGAAACAGAAAGCAGCAGACAATGCATTCATGTAGTTTTAGTTGAGAAAATGGAAAATCAAAATATTGAGGCCAGTTAAATTCTTTATTGAGATTATGTAGCAAAATTCAAATTTACCTTGAATTTCACAGAACCTCAATAAAATTATGGATTCTCTGATAGATACTTGGGAATGCAAATTTTTTCTACTGTTGCCATTTACTTATTACTTCCATCTTATATTCTTAGCTAAGATCTACAATTGTCATCTGTCTTGTGAGCTCATTTTGGGAGTAACTAAAACTGGATGACCTTGAATCAGCTTCATTTCTATCTGGCTTCTTATAGGGAACAGATAATTTGATCACTATCTGAAGCCATTAGTATCCTTAGTCTATATAAATCAGTGATTTAATGTTAACAAGCCACTTCATTTAAAATGCCAATAGCTCACAAATTACCTGAGGCTTGGATCCATCTGTACTGCTTATTGAAGAACCAGGATGAACTTTTACATCCACAAATCCTATTACCTCAGAAAATAAACTCAATAATTATGAAAAATAAATGTCTTCAGTCTTAACTGACCCTACTAGGCACTTTATTTTCTGACCAGGCTATAAGAAAATGGAAATGATTCTCCTTGTCATCAACTTTGTCCCTAGCATTCAACAAAGTTTAGTTCCATAAAAAGATGCTTCCCTGATTAATATTTGTAAAGATTAGCACTCAAAATATTTATGTAAAAAGGTTTTCGGTATCAACACCACAGTTCCTGCTGACAAAATTCACTTTAGCTATTGCCGTCTTTGACCCAAAATTAATGCAAACTCGTGGGTTCATTTGGAGCACTCATTTCAAGCAATATTTGCAGCATAAAATTCAAATTAAGCAAATAATTTGAAGAGTCACTTGGAGTTCATTAGATTTTATGACTAGTGATTATTTAAGATGCTTCCCTAAATTGAGTTACACTTATTAATTTCCTTTCTCTCCAGACTTAATTAGCAGTTCAGAAGATTGCTATTTTAAAGATTTTAGCTGCAATTCAAGCTTCACAAATTTTATTGACTTTAGAGCTAGCCTGAACTGAGAAACATCTTTACTAAGTATTTTAAGGCTTAAGTGGGTGTGCAACTGATTTGAAAAACATATTGGAAGTCTCTGAACATTTTATTTTTCTGTTTCTGAAATACAAATTGACATATGTTTTTGTTACATATAATTTTTAACAAGCTTAACATTCCTTTCAATACAGGATGAGTTATATAGGTACTTTAAAACTTCCTTTTAAAAAAAAAACACATTTTATTTTAGAGTGAAATAGCTCATTAAAAAGATACATGGATACATGACTATTATTTTTCATTATTTTATTTTAGTGTTTATGAATGCCATACTTGGACAGCATGCCCTCCAACTTAAAGTTTGGTCCACTAAAAAATGTGAGCATTCCTCCTGTAACAAAAATAAATTAAACCTTATGATTGAAAAATCAAAAAATATTGGCATAGGCCTCTGAGTAAGCTTGAAAAACACAGACAGGTTTCAACTGTATGGAGGGACATTCTGGAATCCACCTAGAGACATTTGGCCAAACAACTGGCCTGGTGCTACTGGGTTTGTTTTGTTTCAGATGGGTACAGAGGATGCATGGGAGGGTGCCAAAGACTCACAATGACCACAGAATCACTTACTCAAAATTAGCCAAAATTCAATATAGAATAATATACAATAATAGAACACTCAACAGTTACTCAATGACTGGAAAGTAAGTTGTAAGCTTAGAACAAGTACCTTAACAGGAACCATATTCAACAAGTTGTAAGACTTTAAATGTGAGAAAAACTTCATCATACATAGATGATGTCTTGTGCACAAGTACATTAATTTCCAGGATACTGAGGACAACCATAACACATACAAAGAAAAATTCCAAGCTGCTTAACCTTCCACCATTCTCTTGAGTATTAAACCCAGGCCACCTTTGGCCACTTGCAGGGGTGTCTTTTCTTCTTTATTCTCAATGTAAATGCTTGCTCCTTGGGACACCAGCAGTTTTGCTTCTTCTACTCTCTCCTCATCACAGGCTAAGTGTCTGAAATTGCGGACCACAAAGACCATTAATCACTATCAATTTTATGTAATGATTAGGATTTCCTGCTAGGTAGTCTAAACTATGTATTAATAGGCAGTGGTAATATTGGAAAGTTATTTAAACAGAAAAGGAAAATCAATTTGCATGGGGAAAATGTTTGTTTATAAGTTAAAAATCAGTGGAATATGCCTTATAATATCAGATCATAAAACATAATTCTGGCCCTATTACAATAGAAGAGGGACCTGAATGCCAGCCTAAAGGAGGAGCACCTTCCTTTTTTTATGGAGAGTAGTAGTAGTTTACCCCAAACACATATAATAATTCAGGGGTAGAATTTAGGAAAGCCTCAGTTGATAATCTGTTAATAATAACTTTCTATTTGTTTGATTTAAATTTTGGAAAAGCAGTGTAAAAGATTTTTATCTCATTTGGTTCTTATATTCACCTTGTGAGCAAGCAAGGTATACCACCATTTTGCAGTTGTAATTGTGACAGAGGTTAATGTTCTTGCCTATGACTACATGGCTGAGCAGTAACTGAGCAGGGAAGGAAACTAACCCTTGTTAGGCACATTGCAGTTTGCCAGGCAGAGTATTAGGCATTTTTTTGTGTTATTTTATTTAAACCTCACGACAATCTAGTGAGGAAGGAATTATTATGCTCATGTTACAGATGAGGAAATTAAGACTCAGAAAGGTTAAGTACCTTTCTTAACCTTCACAGAGGTGGGAAGTGGCATTTTGGATTGGGTGATCAGTGTCTAGCTATTCCTAAATCTTATGCTCCTTCCAGGATACTATACTGTCTGACTCCTAGATTTCCTAGAGGCCATCTGGCCTTTTTATAGTTATGATGGAGAAAAGGGCTAGAATGTACAGGTCTTTCTAAACAGAGTCATTCAGTACCACAGAAAAGATTTTTTAAACTAGGAGTTAAGAAAACAATATTTTTAAAAGTTGGTTTAAGGCCAAATTGGAAAAGGCTGAATCTTACTTTTGACTAAACAGTTTCTGGTTCAAAAAACTGTCACCATTCAACAAAGAAGAAAGGGGGCCAAGTACTGTGGAAAAAGTACACATAAATCAATTCCAGAAAGATATTGCTAAATGCAAAACAATATCATCTTCCACCAAACCAATGAAATGTTAAAAAAAAAAAAAATCCTACAATAAAATATAGGTGAATATTTAACTAGTTTTGTGGGGGAGGACTTCCTAATCATGTGGGATGATTAATAGGATTAACTAAATAGAAACTGAAAACTTGTGTTATTTTTTTAAAAAAATCACGAACAAAATGAAAAGGCACACTGGGAAAATATTTTCAATTTATGTGACAGAAGATTAATATATTTTTACTATGTCAAGTCAAGAGCACTTAAACATCAGTAAAAACACCAATTAATTCACCAAAAGGAAACAGAGAAAGGAACAATAAAAGTTACAATTTAGAGAAGAAATGTAATTAGCCACAGACATTTAAAAATGTTCAATTTCACTGATAACTTTAAAAATGCGAATTATAACTATGAATTATAATTTTTCTTATAACAAAAGGATCATTTCAGTGTTGGTGAGGCATAAGAGATACTTGCAAACTGCCATTGGGAGGGTACAATGATACAACTCCTCTGGAAGTAATTTGGTAATATATATCAATAGTCTTAAAATGTCTGTATTTGTTGACCCAGAAATTCTACCTCTAGGAGTCTATACTAAGGAAATATGGCCAATAA
Source organism: Tolypeutes matacus (assembly GCA_026826555.1). Taxonomy (NCBI): domain Eukaryota; kingdom Metazoa; phylum Chordata; class Mammalia; order Cingulata; family Chlamyphoridae; genus Tolypeutes; species Tolypeutes matacus. The sequence continues at coordinate 3,320,067 of JAKSZT010054498.1, read as the reverse complement.
TTTTTGTACAAAGTTGGTCAATGTAGCATTATTTACAATAGTGGAAAATTCAAAACAGTTTAAATTCACAGCAACAGAGGAATGACTGAATTATGGCACATCCATAAACTGGAATTTTCTACAGCCATTAAAAATGTTTTTGGAAAATGCTCACAATATACTATTAGGTGAAAAAATATACTATATACACAAAATATATACACATTTGCACACAAAAGACTGGAAGAAAATACAGAAAAATGTTATCAGTGGTTATTTCTAAGATGGCAGGCAATTTCTATTTTTATCTTTATAAAACTTTTGTGTACTTAACACATTTTTTTGCCATAAACATGTACTACAATTATAAGCAGAATAAAAAAAATGATGTGTAAGGATCATTGCAAGAGAGCTAATGTCAAATAGAATACAAATGACTGCTACTTGTCACTTACAGAGGAGTGTTACCCTCAGTGTCTTGGATGTTTGTGGATGCTTTGTAGTACAGAAGGATATGAATCATCTTCAAGTTACCCTTGGCTGCTGCCCGGTGCATTGCTGTAGCCTCAAAATGGTCCTTAGCATCTGGATTAGCCCCACCTTCTAATAACATAACAGCAATCTGGAAAGAGAGAGAAGAAAAATGCATACACCTAATTGTTTGTATACATGTTTAGAACTCAAGAGAAGTAGCAGAGGAATGGAACCATACCTCATGCCTGTTTTTGGAAGCTGCATAATGCAAGGGAGTACAGCCATTTTGATTGACAGCATTCACTTGAGCACCTTTTCCCAGAAGGGCTTTTACAATCTCATCCCGGCCAGCAGAAGCAGCAATATGAAGAGGAGACCAGCCTGCCTATAAAAGAGGTGGGTAGAACAAAAAACAGGCAAAGGAAGGGGTGTGTGCACAGGAATTAATGCTAATATTAGCGGTGCGTTTACAAAGGGCTTTGTGTGAATGCCTTAGAAACACACACACACACACACACATTTTTTCCCCTCATTAACCACTGTAGAAAACTGGGGCAGGGGGTTGCGAAGTGGATGTGGCTCAAACGTTTGCGCTCCTGCCTACCACATGGGATGTCCCAGGTTCAGTTCCTGGTGCCTCCTGGAGAAGACAAGCAAGACAGAGAGCTGGCGCAGTGAGCTGACTCAACAAGAAACACAAAGAGGAAACTCAATGAGAGAGACAACAAAGCAGGGAGTGGAGGTGGTTCAAGCAATTGAGTGCCTCTCTCCCATACGAGAGGTCCCAGGTTCGGTTCCCAGTGCCTCCGAGCAGACACAGAAAGCAGACTGCGAGCACAAACAATGGGGGGGGGGGGATAAATAAATAAAATAAATCTAAAAAAAAAAAAAAAGAAAAGAAAAAGAAAACTTGGGAAACTAGAATATATAAAAAAGGAAAGAAAAACCACCCATAATCCTATAATACAGAAATGATGATATGTAATTCCAATTCTGATGTGTATTCTTCCATACATAAGATTTTTTAAAAAATCAAACTTTATATCATATGATATAAAGTTTTGTGAGGGGCATTTTCCTCAATTTCCATTTATCATTATAAAATGGTAAACATTTTCTATATCATTCTTGATAACATAACTTTATTGGTTATTTTATCACATGAATATATCTTGCTATGGTCAACCACTCCCCCATTAAATTTTCATTCCTTTGCTATTATAAATATTACTTCAGTGAGCACCCTTGAAGAGGAATCTTTGCCTATAAAAATGTCCCATCCTTATTCTTCACAAGTCTAATTCTAATATAACCAATATCATTGTAATAAATCTTTTACACATAACAAGATCTCTAGGACCTCATTATTCAAGCAATATTCACTAAAAAAAATAGCAACATATAAAAAAGTTTCTTGGAGTTCACTATAATAGGTCCTGATCTGTGTTATAAAGCCATTTCCATATCTTGGGTAGGGAAAATGAGGGAAAGGGAAGTTATACTGTTTGCCTTAAATCACAGAGCTTGAGTGACAAAATTGACATTCTAAAATAATGTGACCACTGGTCCCATGCTTGGTCATCAAAGCCACGTTGCAACTTCCTAATCATAAAGGTTAAAATTTTTATTTATTTATTTTATTTATGAGATAAATAAATACTTAGGCTTCAGTAAACACCAGTCTGGAGTCTAAAGATAATTGGGAATTTATCAACACTGCTTAGTACAGTACTCACATCATCTTTATCATTCACTGGCACTCCAAGTTGTAGCAAGAATTCCACAATTTCTGTATGTCCTGCCGAACATGCCCAATGCAATGCAGTTCTGCTGTCCTACATAGGAAACAGAGAAGTAATAAGATTAACTCTTGAAAAGAGAAAAAGGCAAAAAAGGAGAAAAAATTAATATTGGGGACAGCAAACCTATTGTTTGGAAACAGGAAATGGAGAGCCTTGGATCCTCAGACAGGAAACCCTGAACCATATTATTTACTAGAAATAAGAGAGACCCAGGTTTCAGTAACATGGAGGGAATTTATTGATGAATATAAGTAATTCTGGATAGAATACAGCAATGAAAACAATACAGCAAGAAAAAGATTTCAGTGCTTTGGTTGTTTACTATTACATTAATCACGCGCTTTTAAATGACAGGAATGCTGGTAGTGAACAAAAAAACCCCAGTATTTTACTGTCACTATTATCAAAAGAAAAGGGGAGACTAAACATGTCAGACACATACATTGCTTCATTTAATCCCCATGACCGTATTCAGTGGCTAACATCCCCATTTTACTGATGAGGAAACTAAGACTCATCAGGTAAGCAACTTGTCCAAGGTCACACAGCTAGTAAATGGGGGAGCTGGGACACAAACCCCTGTCTGATTGATACTGAAATTTCTACTACCATATTGATCCAAGTTAGATGCTCTAGAAAGAACGTAAGAATCTTACAGGGAAGAAATATTTATAAGACCACTTAAGATTATCTATATAACCATTTTAAATCAACCCTATGTAAAGAAAATGGTATTTTAAACTTTATTACAAAAATTCGAACACATAAAAATAGAGGGAATATAATAGAAACCAACATGCCTATCAACTAGACTTCTTACAATTAATACTTTGCCATATTTGCTTCATCTACTTTTTTTAATTTGCTGAGGTTTTTAAAAACAAATCCCAAAGATCATGTCTTTCCACCCCTAAATACTTCAGTATGCATCTTTTAAAAAATAAGGATATTTTTCTTACTTAAGTCGAAGACCATAATGACACCTATAAAGATTAACACTAATCCTTTTATAACATCTAATCTTAATCTACATAGATTTTCCCCAAATGTCTTTTTTGTTTCAATCAGGATCCAAACATGGGCGATAAATGCATTGGTTTACGTTTCTTAAGTCTACAGATTTTGAATAGCTCCTCCCTTCTTTGTGCCACTGACTTGATGGAGAATGTTTAAATTTCAATGAAGTATTATTAAATCTTAATTTACTATCATATAACTATTAAATATTACCAGACCATAATGAAGGTAAACTAGGTGAAAGTAAGGCCATTTCCGGGTTGAGTGATAAAGGAAAGTTCCAGAAAAGACAAGAAAAAAAAAAGTCTCCCGATTTCTCATCCTCTTCCCAAAGACAAAATGATTTATAAGTGTGTGACATCGTCTCTCCAGTGCTTAACACAGTGCCTGCCAAACAGGAGGCAATCTATAAATATCTGTTGGCTTACTGAGGGCTCCTTGGATCTTTCTAGAAATTCAGGGTGAAAGCAGGAGGGTAGAAAGCAATTCCTTCCAAACATCCGCTCACTTTTCTTCTGCCTCTGTTCATCCCACATGGAGATCCTTAGCATCCTTCAAGGTCTCACCAACCTTCCCTCCTTTGCAAAGCCTCTTCCAATTACAACATTCGAATCTTCTGAGAGAGATAAATCAGGTCCTCCCTTTATATGTTCTGAAATCACCACGTAAACTTCTCTCTCCAATACTGAGCCTAATTCGTACTTGTACAAATACATGTATTTTTTGTGATTAGTTTATTAATGTTGTCTGTTCCACTCGACCGCATCCCCAGCTCCTAGCAAACTGCCTGGCACCGAAGAGGCGCACAGTTGCACGTGTTTAACTGAATAAAGTCGCTAGTGAAGAGACAGCCATACTGAAAGCTTCTCCTCACGGATACCTCAGAGATGGGGCAGGTCTGCGCTAGACTTTCTAGAAAGGTCCCAAATTTAGCGAGCTCAGTATTGAGCAAACAAAACAAAACGAACCAAAAAAACCAATCGGGGTCCGAGAGGCCGGCTCCGGCTATCGGAGAGCGAATCCCGAGGTTTCCGGGGGTAAGGACGGGGGCGTCTACACCTCACACAACAGGCCTCGGTTGGGGCCGGGCCTGGGAAGCCAAGTAGGGCTTTGCGGGCGCCGCCGTCTGGGGAGCGGCTCGATCACTGCTTTACCTGGTCAGTTCTAGTAGCCAGGGATTTATCGGCCAGGATCTTCTCCTTCAACTCCTGCAGTTTTCCACTGTAGGCCAGATTGCAGACCATTAGGTTAGACACACACCCCTCCATTTCGCTCTCCACGGGATCTGCGTGAAGCCTGCCCAACGACCGCCTCACGTTGCCGGCCGCGTCTGCCAGTCAAAAGAGCCGGTAGAGCTCCGCCAATCAGCAATCCGTCTGGTTTTCTCGCTTCTTGGCCCCCTTGCCCGGCGCCTCTGGGAGTTGCAGTTTAAGGGCAGTTCCGGGAGGGGAAGTTGCCTCGGCCTCCCTCGCCGACTCAGCCCCTAGCAGTGCTGAACTACAAGTTCCAGGGTCCCCTGCGGCCGCCGTAGTCAAGTTGCCGGTGGAATTGGCCCAGGATGACAGCTGGAGAATGGAGTCAGGTACGGGGAGCTGCTTCGGGTGGATCCGTGGATAGAGCCGGGGTGGGTGGTCGCTATTGGGCCATTGAGTTGGCCATACAGAACGGGTGCGAAGGCAGGCCAAGAGAGTTATGGGCGCCTAAAGGTCCTGTTTCCCCGGGGCCCTGATCTGCAGTTCGAGGCGGAAGGGACAACCGCTGGAGCTGGGTACTACCTCCTGAGCACGTACTGGTGACTGTGGCTACCCTCCCCCTCTCTGTCACTGCCATGGGAGTGGAAGGGTGTAGGGGGTGATTACTCTGACATCTCGGCGGAGTGGCATCAGGGCAGGGTTCTGTCACAGCAGTGATAGCATATGACACCATTGTGAGGTGATGTGCCAGGGTGATGCCAACGGCAGGGTGTGATGCCATGGGAGCCACTTGATATCTAAGAGACCTCGGAGAGTCCATGGCACGGTGACATCACAACCTGATGAGGGTCATCTTATAGATACTGTGGTATGGTGTTGTAACTTTAATAGCATGATGATAACAATGACATCAAGGCTTTTCTAGAACTTTTAAACTAATAGTGTTTCTATTTATGGAAATTCCAAATAGTGCCGTAGCAGAAGAGATGCAAGGCTTACCCTTTATAGGGCATATGAAGAAGGGCATTAGACCAAAATTTGGTAATGATAAGAATATTCCCAAGAAAGAGACTAATTATGTTTAGATTTTTCCTGTTATGGTGTAGAATAGGGGTTGGCAAACTTTTTCCGTAAAGAACCAAAGAGTAAATATTGAAGCTTTGTGGGCCAAAAGGCAAAATTGAGTATGTTATGTAGGTACTTATATAACAAAAGAGTAAACAAATTTTTACTGATGAAATTCAAAACATAATAATAATAATTGAGTACTTTTTTAAAAAGGTAATTCAGGACAACTAATGAGAAGAATGGATTTCTTTTTTGAGGGCTTAACATTTTGCTTAATTGAGGCTTAAAGTTAATGTTCTCTGTCATCAAAATTGTTTCCAAATGTTCATCTTTTAATGCTGATCTATAAGAGATTTTATGTATTTCATCTTTGAAAATATCTTTTCACACAGATAGGTACTCCCAAATAATGTATCAGTCCATGAACATATATTTTTTATTTTAAAATTTTATTTAAATCATTTTAAATTCTAGAATAGGTTTTAGATTTATAGAAAAGTTGCAAAGCTAGTACAGAGTCCTCATATACCCCTCATCCAGTTTCTCCTACTGTTTTTTCCCCCATTTTTTAAACATCTTTATTGAAGTATATTTTATATATCTTAAAATTCACCCATTCAGGTAAAGTTTCTGTTTGGAGTGATGGAAAATTTTGGAAATAGATAGTGGTGATCGTTGCACAACACTGTGAATGTAATAAACACTACTGAATTGTACACTTAAAGTGGCAAAATGGCAAATTTTATGTTATATATATTTTACCACAATAAAAAAAAAGTAAAGAAAAAGTCACCCATTTCAAGTGTACAATTAGTAACTTTACCAAGTGCTGCAGTCATCACCATAAATCCATTTTGGAACATTTTTATCCCCCAATAAGACCCCCTCATGCCCATTTATACAGTTACTCCCCATTCCCACTCCCAGCCCCAGGCAACCACTAATCTACTTTCTGTCTCTATGTAATTTGCCTATTCTGGACATTTCATATAAATGAGATCATACAATATGTGGTCGTTTGTGTCTGGCTTCTTTCACTTAGTATAATGGGTTTTTTTTGTTGTTTTTTTGCAGGATGTTCATCCTTACTGTAGTGTGTATCAGTACTTTGTTACTTTTTCTTGCCAAATAGTATTCCATTATATGGATATAATATATTTTGTCTATTCTCCAGTTAACGGACATTCCAATTTTGGGCTATTATGAATAATGTTGCTAAAAGCATTCGTCTTTGTGTGGACATCAGTTTTCATTTCTCTTGGTTAGATACCTAAGGGTGGAGTTACTGAGTCATATAGAAAAATTTATGTTTACCTTTTAAAGAAACTGCCAAACTGTTTTCCAAAGCAGCTGCACCATTTTACATTCCCCAAAGCAGCAATGTATGAGTGTTCTAGTTCCTCCACATCCTCGCCAACATTTGTTGTTGCCTGTCCTTTTTTTTTTTTTTTTTTTTTAGTTTAGCCATTCTAAGTGGTTTTGGAATGATATCTCATTATCGTTTCATTTTGCATTTCCTTAATGACTAGTGATGTTGAGCATCTTTTCATTAGCTTTCTAGCCATTCTTATATCTTCAGTGAAGTGTCTGTTCATATCTTTTGTCCATTTTCTGATTGGGTTGTCTTTTTAGTGTTGACTTGTTAGAATTGTTTATGTATTCCTGATACAAGCGCCTTGTCAGATGTATAATCAGCGAATATTTTCTCCCAGTTTGTTGCTTTTTTGTTTTCTTAATGGTGTCATTTGAAATGTAAAAGTTTTGAATTTTGATGAGGTCCAATTTATCTTTTTTTTTCTTTTTGGGCCATGATTTTGGTGTTGTATCTAAGAAATCTTTGCCCAAGGTCTCAATGATTTTCTCCTATGTTTTCTTCTAAAAGTTTTATTGCTTTAGTACTTACATTTAAGTCTATGATCTATTTTGATTTAATTTTTTTGTATGCTATGAGATTAAGGTCTAAGTTCATCTTTTTGCATGTGGATATCGAATTGTCCCAGAGTCATTTACTGAATCCCCTATTGTTAACATCTTACATTGCTATGTTATATTTTTCACAACTAATGAACGAACATAGATACATTACTATAAACTCCATGTTTTATTCCAGTTTCACTGGTTTATCTCTGGATGGTGTCTCATCCAAGATCGCACATTCATTTAGTTATATCTCTTTAGTTTCTTCTAATCTGTGACAGTTTATCAGCCTTTTCCTTGTTTATTTTTTTTTCTTTTTTTTCCCCATTATTTATTTATTTATTTTAGTCTTTTTTTTTCCTCCTTGTTTTTAATGATCTCGGTAGTTTTGAGGAGTACTGGTCAGAAATGTAGAAAATCCCTCAATTTGGATTTGTCTGGTGTTTTTCTTCCCTGATTAGGCTGCATTTATGTTTTTTGGGGGGAAGAAATTCACAGAGATGAAGTATCATTCTTAAATAATATCAAGAGTACAACAAGCATGTGATTTGAGCATATTCCTTGCTTATAATAGGATTCTCTTAGAGTCTTCTCATAATATTTTCCTTTTAGCATGTCATTACATTGTAGATTAATTACTTCCAATTGAAGGTTATGTGGAAGCTCCTCAGTTGCAGTCAAAAGGATGTTGAAAGATGGAAATTTCCTTTACACTTAACTCAAGGTCCAAAAAACACTGCTGGAACTGTAGTTTATACTGGGAAAACATATATGCTGCAAATATATGGGAATGGAGATAGTGCTTCTTGTTTTTCCTTTTTTAAAATTCAGGTATATTGTGTTAAAATTTACACACAGTAAGTCTCACCCGTTTTAGGTGTAGAGTTCAATGCTCTTGGATAAATATGTACTGTTGTGTAACCATCACCACAATCAAGATATAGAATATTTCCATCACCCTAAAAAGTTCCCTTTGCCCATTTATGGTCACTTCCCTCCTCTCATTCCCAGCTCTTGTCAACTACTGAACTGATTTCTGTCCTGATAGTTTTGCCCTTTTAAAAAAATGCTTACAATTTAATGATTATTCATATATTTATAGAGTTGTGTAACCATCACCACTAATTTTAGAATATTTTCATCACCCTAACAAGAAATCCCATACACATTAGCAGTCACTCTCCATTCCTTCCAATCCTCAATTCCTTCCTCCCCAATCCTTGGCAGCTACTAATCTACAACTACTAATCCAGATTTGTCGGCTCTGGACATTTCAAATAAATGGAATCATACAATATTTGGACTTTTGTGACTGACTTCTTTCACTTGGCATAATGTTTTTAAGATCCATCCAAGTTGTAGCATGTATCAGTATTTCATTGCTTTTTATTGTTGAATAATATTCCACTGTGTGTATATACCACAGTTTACTCATCAACTGATGAGCATTTGAGTTGGTTCCACTTTTTGACTATTATGAATAAAACCGCTATGGGCATTCACATATAAGTCTTTGTATGGACACATTTTCATTTCTTTTGGGTACACATCTAGGATTAGAATTGCTGGGTCATATGGTAACTGTATGTTTAACTTTTTGAGGAGCACAGTTTTCCACAGCGGCTGCAACATTTTACCTTCCCACCCTCAGTGTATGAGGGTTCAAATTTCTCCACATTTTTACCAACACTTGTTAACATCTGTCTTTTTTATTACAGCCATTCTAGTGGGTGTAAAGGGTATCTCATTTTGGCTTTGTTGTTTTGACCTGTGGCAGCATGGGAAATATGTAAAGCATCTTGACAATACTTGTGATTCAAATAGTGTTAGTGGTGGAAATGACATTACTGCAGTATTAGTTTCACATGTAAGCGCTGTTTTGCCCTGTATTTTTAGGATGAATCAAGAAACGTTATCAAGTCTGCAGCAATGGCTAATTTCCAAAGCCATTCAGGGTTTGATAATAATGGTTGAGAGCACTTCTTCCAACCATTTAAAAATTTACCATTTACCGTACAAAAACAGGATTTTGTGTGGGAGTGTGTGTGCTGAATTTAGCCCACCATCCATAGTTTCCCAAGCCCTGGTGTAGAACCAAAGTGCCCTGTATGTAATAGGTGTTCAATCACTATTTATCCAGTTGATTACAGAGGTACAGTTGGCCTGTTCAGTGATATTCACAAAGAATTGGTTATAATGATATCTCACCATAATAATACACCAGGGAATTTGATCTGATTGGTAGAAACAGCTGGAAAAGCAACTCCAAGCGCCTGTCCTACTGACTAAATTTGTTTGGGTAATCTTTTATAGGCAGTATACTATGCTATTGTATCTTTTATTTTATTTGATATGACACGGTGGTTAACTTTCCATTCTGATTTCCTTAAAGCCAAGGATAAGATACCCCTTGATTTTTGAAAGCTGCAAAACAAATAGATCTCTGGGGGGCTGGGGGGAGCCTCTCTTCCTTTGTTGCTATCCCCAAGTAGTGGAGGAACTAGGTAGCTGTTTATGTCCATGAGAATCAAAAGAAGGGCCTTGTTAGGATCTGACTCCATTATCGCTCATATGATTGCGTGTTTCCTATTGCTGTTTCTACTTGTCACCTAGATTCTAGGTCCTACAACAAGCCAAGTTAATCTTCTAAACTAAAAGAATAATGCTGATAATAACTACCATTTATAGACAACATGTGTCAGATATTGGGCTAGGGCCTTTACATGGGCTTATCTTATTTGAATCCTTACTACTTCCTGAATTTTTTAAAAATGAGAAAACAAGCACAAAGAAGTAGAATAACATGCCTCACTCAGTTCAGTAAATTTGGGAGCTAAAATTGAAATCCAGTGTTATTCTACCCCCAAAGCCCTATCATTTAACCATTGAAACATACTGCTAAATATTGCTGAAGATGGCATTATGTGTAAATGAAAACCTCAGATAATGCAATACTAATTCCCGTCAGAGTACTTTGAACTGTAACTCTACCTATGATTATGGGGAATTGTATTTTTCATGCTCTAGAGTAGCGCTGTCCAATAGAACTTTTTGTGATAATGGAAATGTTCTATATCTACACTGTCTAGTATGGTAGTTACTAGTCAAATGTGGCTGTTGAGCACTTGACATGTGCCTTGTGTGACTGAGGAACTGAAATTTTACTTTAATTTAATTTTACTTTTAATAGCTTTAAGTGGCTTTACCATTAAATATCTTTACCATTTTGGACAGTGCAGCAAGAGGTAATTCCCAATCCCCCAGCTCCTTTCTAATTATCAATAAATATTTTACCCAACACTAATATTCTTATCATATCACAGCTGGAAATGAATATATGCTATATTGAAACACAACTTGGCGACACATTAACACAAGGTGTGTGCATATCACGTAATGGCATGACAGTCACAGGAATAGGTTCTGGGTTATCCAGAACAAAATTTCTCCATTCCTATCACTTACTAGATAAGGGCTGAATGATTGGCCTGAAGACCTTTGGCAAGTGAATTTTCATTGTTTGCAGATATATTTTGCCCATGCGTCTTTTGCCAGCACTTCACAATTGCCAGTTGCCTGGTTTAAGATGAGGAGTTTTAACCCATGGCTCTAATTTTTTTTTTAAATCACATGTTTTGATCATACTGTTAAATGTTCTTGGTTTTGTATGTCACTGGCCTATACAAACCTTTCCCATTTAAAAGCTACCCCTTCATAAAACTGCCATATTGTTATATTAAGCCATTTTATTTATTTACTTTCTCAGTTTTGGCTTTTACACTCTTGTTCCTGAGTTCTTTGCTTTTCAGATGGGTTCTTTTTTATAATTTTTTATGATGAATAATTTTACAACTCACAAGAAGTTGCAAAAGTAGTCCATAAAGTTCCCATAAACACTTTATCCAGTTTTCTCTTGATCATTCCATTTTACTTAACTGAAATACAATATCAAAAACAGGAAATTGACAATGGAACAATGTGTGTGTATTTTATCACATGGTGTATATTCGTGTAACCATCACCAAAATCAAGATATAGAAATATTCCATTGCTCCAAATATTTCCACCTAACCCCAACAATCCCTAATCCAAATAATAATGTGTTCCCCCTCTATAATTTTGTCATTTCGAGAATGTTATATAAATGGAATCATAAAGTCTGTGATCTTTTCCAATTTTTTTTTACTCAGCATAATGCCCTTGAGACCTATCCATGTTGATGTAGGTTTCAATAGTTTGTTCTTTTTTATTGCTGAGTAATATTTCATGATATGGATATACCACAATTTGTTTAACCATTCACCTATTGAGGGACATTTTGGTTGTCTTAAGTTTTTGACTACTACAAATATAACTCTTGTGACCATTCAATTATAGGTTTGGTTTTTATTTTATGTTATTGTGGTAACATATATATAACATAAAATTTGCCATTTTCAAATATAAAATGCAGTGGCATTAATTACATTTATAATGTTATACTACCATCACCACCATCCATTACTAAAACTTTTTCAGCACCCCAAACAGAAACTCTGTATGCATTAAGAAATAACTCTACTTTCTCCCCCAGCCCTTGGCAACCTCTAATCTACTTTATGTCTCTACGGATTTGCTTATTCTAGATATTTCATAAAGCGGAATCATATAATATTTGTCCTTTTGTGCCTGGCTTTTTTCACTTAGTATAATGTTTTCACGGTTCATCAGTGTTGTAGAATGTATCAGAATTTCATTCCTCTTTATGGCAGAATATCATTTATCCATTCATTTGTTGATAGACACTTGGGTTGTTTCCACCTTTTCACTATTTTAATTAATGCTGCTTTGATCATTGTTGTACAGATATCTGCTTGTGTCCATATTTTCAATTCACTCAGGTATATACATAGGAGAGGAATTGCTGGGTCATGTGGCAGTTCTATGTTTAACTTTTTAAGGAACCACAAATTATTTTCCACAGCAGCTACACCATTTTACATTCCAATCAGCAGTGCTCAAGGGTTCCAGTTTCTCCATATCTTCACCAACATTTGTAAATTTTTTGTTTTTTAAATAATAGCCATCCTGTTGTGTGCAAAGTGGTATCTCATTGTGATTTTGGCTTGCATTTCCCTAATGGCTAATGATGTTGAACATCTTTTCATATGCTTATTGGCCATTTGTGTATCTTCTTTGCAGAAATGTCTATTCAAGTCCTTTGCCCATTTTTAAATTGGGTTGTTGTCATTTTGTTGTTTCATTGTAAAATGTTCTTTATATATTCTAGATATTAAGCCCTTATTGGATATATGGTTTGCAACAATTTTTTCCCATTCTGTATGTTGTCTTTTCACTTTATTAATAATTTCATTCGATGTACTAGTTTTAAATTTTGATGAAATCAAATTTATCTATTGTTTCTTTTGTTGCTCAGAATTGTTTCTTTTGTGTTTTCTTTCTGTTATTGATTTATAGTTTGATGCCATTATGTAAGAGAACATATGCTATGATTTCAGTTCTTTTACATTTGTTCAGGTTTGTTTTATGATTTGGGATGTGGTCTATGTTTATGATTGTTCCATGGGGGCTTGAAAATTATATTCTGCTGTTAGTGGGCAGAGTGTTCTATATATGTCAATTATATCCCATTGGCTGATGTGTTGTTCAGATCTTCTCTATCTGTGCTGATTTTCTGTCTAGTAGATTTATCAGTTTCTAATGGGGGTTACTGAAGTCCCCAACTCTCATTGTCAATGGAGTTATCCACTTCTCTTTTCAGCGCTATCAGATTTTTGCTGTATGTTGAGGCTCTGCTGTTTGTTGCACATTAAGAATTGCTATGTCTTCTTGGTGGATTAACCCTTTTATGATTATGTAGTATCCTTCTCTGTTCCTGGTAATTTTCTTTGCTCTAAAGTCTAATTTATCTCATATAAATATAAGCACTCTTGCTTTTTTTTGATTAATGTTTGCATGGTATATCTCTTCCTATCCTTATACTTTGAAACTAACTATATTGTTCTATTTGAAGTGAGTATCTTATAGACAGTATATAGTTAGGTTATGTTTTTATGTACTCTGCTAGTGTCTGTCTTTTATGTGATACATTTTGACCAACTACATTTAATGTAATTATTGATATGTTAGAGCTTAAGTCTGCCATTTATTTATTGTTTTCTGTTTGTTGCCTCTGTTGTTTGTTTCCCTTTTTTTTCTTTTACCTGGCTTCCCGGCCATTGCTTATACTTTTTTTTTTTTTTTTTTAAGATTTATTTCGTGCCCCCCCCCCCCATGTTTTGCACTGTCTGCTCATCTTCATTTTTTTTTTTTTTAAGGAGGCACTGGGAACCAAACCCAGGACCTCTCATGTAGGACAGAGGTGCCCAGTCACTTAAGCCACCTCCACTTCTGCTTGTTTTGTCTCTCATTGTTTCCTTGTTGCATCATCATCTTGTTGTGTCGTCATCTTGTTCCATCAGCCTACCACACCAGCTTGCTGTCTTGTTTGTCTTCTTTAGGAGGCAATGGGAACCGAGCCCGGGACCTCCCATGTGGTAGGCAGTCACCCAAGGGCTTGTGCCACATCCACTTCCCTGCTTATACTTTTAAAGAATTACATTTTGACTTACCTATAGTGTTTTTGAGTGCATCCCTTTTTATATATATTTTAGATATTGCTCTAGGTATTATATTATGCATAAATAACTTATCAGAGTCTCTTGTGTTAACATATTACCAGTTTGAGTGAAATATAGAAACCTTACCTCCCTTTAAGTTTCTTTACCCTTCCCTGTTTATAATATAATTTTCTTAATTATATTATGATTTCTTCTACATATTTTTAGAAACACCTTAGACAATGTTATGATTTTTGCTTCAACCATCAAATACAATATAGAAAACTCAAGAAAAGAAGGAAAGTATATTGGATTTCCTATATTTTTACTCTTTTTTGTTGTTCTTCCTTCCTAATGTTCTTCTTCTTTTTTTTTTCCCCCATTTCAAGAATTTCCTTTAGCTTTTCCTTTAGGATTTATCTCCTGGCTAGAATTCTTTTAGTTTTTCTTCATCTGAGAATGTCTTGATCTCCCCCTGAATTCCTGAAGGATATTTTTACTAGATATAGAATTCTGGGCTGGTAGTTATTTTCTCTCAGTACTTGAAAAATATTGTGCCACTTCCTTTTGACCTCCATGGATTCTGATGAGAAATTTGCTCTCATTCAAATTGTTTTTCCCCAATAGGGGATATTTTTCTTTAGTTTTCAGAAATTTGATTATGATGTACCTTGGTATGGATTTCCTTCAATTTATCCTGTTTGGGGTTCACTCGGCTTCTTGATTCTGTAAGTTTATGTCTTTTGCTAAATTTGGGAAATTTTCAGCCATTATTTTTTTAAATCCTTTTTCGGCCCCACATTGTTTCTCCTCTTTTTCTGAGACTCTGATGACACAAAGGTTTAATCTATTGTTATAATCTGTCATGTCCCCAAAGCTCTGTTTATTTTTTTTTCTGGTTTATTTTCTCTTTGTTGTTCAGATTAGGTAGTTTCTATTCTATCATCAAGTTCACTGACTTCATTTTGCTATTGAGTCCGTCTAGTCCCATCTAGTGAGTTTTCATTTTGACTCTTATTTTTCAGTTCTAAAGTTTCCATTTACTTCTCCTTTATATCTTCTATTTCTTTGCCCAGACTTTCTATTTTTAAAAATTTATTTCACACGTTTGTAATTGCTCATTGAAGCATTTTTATGATGGCTACTTTAAAATTCTTATCAGATAATGCCAATATCTGTGTCACATCAATGTTGGTGTTTGTTGATTGTCTTTTCTCATTCAAGTTGAAATGTTACTGGTTCTTTGTATGACTACTGATTTTCTATTGTATCTTAGACATTTTTGGTATTATGTTATGAGACTCTGAAACTTATTTCATTCTTCTGTTATAGCAGGTCTCTCTGACACTGCTCTGGTGGAGAATGGGGCCATGACTTTTTTACTGCCAGGTTGGGGTGAGAGTGAAAATTCCTAACTCTCCATCCATTGATACTTGGGGTAGGGGAAGGGGTGCCTCATTATTACTGGACAGAGGTGGAATTTCAGTCTCCCCAGTAGGCTTCTGCTGACACCACCCACCCTGACTTGGAGGGGAAAGGGCACCTTATTTCTGCTCATGGCTTACACTATCAATGAGTACTAGGGCCTTCATTACTGTCCGGCAGTGATGAAAGTCCCGGATCCCCACTCAGCCTTTCTGAAACCACCTCAGTGGGAGGTGGGATGACCTGATGAAGGTGGAAGTCTGGAGTCCCCACTTGACCTTTGCTGATGAGATTGGGGGTTGAGGCCACAGTCTTTCTGTGGCGTTTGACCGGAGTAGAGAAGTTATTGTCTAAATGTTTTCTGTAGTACAAGGCTTCCCATTTCATGTCTGGCTAGAGGTAGCTTGCTTTTGGGGGACTCTTTTTCTGTCTATACCCATTGACATTTCTGGGTTGTTTACTTCTCCATCACCATGTTCAGGATATATTATGCAAAAACAAAACCTAGGGAACTCACTGTCACATCATTAGTTGGGTCTCGGGGTCCCTAGCCAGTCTGCCTTCTTCTTTTCACTTCTCAGAATCTTATGATATATATATATCCCCAGTGTTTTTTAGCTGTACTTTTAGCTGGGAGGAATAGGAAAAAGTGCATCTACTCCATCTTTTCTTGGAACCAGAAGTTGTATACATGGTTACTTAGAGAAAACATGGATGATGTGTTAATTATAGCTTTTATCCCAGTAAAAATATAATTAAGAAAAGATGAAATCACTAACCCCCACCCCCACTGATAGTTCTATATACTAAATAAAAGTTGACTCAAGTGAAAATTCTTTGCTAGAACCTTGCTTTTCTGGTAATTTCAGGGTATAGACTATAGATGTGGTACCATTCATAGAGCTAACAAATTCTTTGCTGCTTGGCACAGTTGCTGCCCAAGCCAGAGATCTGCTTATTCAGGCACTGTAGCCTTAGCTGGCTTTTTCATGCTACAATAGAATGGGACCAGGGGCTGTATCCCATCTTTCTTTTTATCCACTACCATGAAATTTCCCTGAAGATTAGTCTCTTTTACTGACTCTGAACTTGAGACCCTGGCAGGACCATCTAAGGATGGCACTCAAGTAAGGCAGCACCAGGGTTTGGATGGAGAGAGACTTCAAGTTAAACCCAGCCCTGAGACCTACCTTGTCCATGAATCCTTCTCTGATTATGCTGATCCACGCTTATCTCCTTTTTCTGGTCTCTTCCAACACTTGTCTTTACTGTGCAACCAAGCACTCATCTTGTCTGACCACATAGAGTAAAACCTCACTTTCCTGACTCCGGGGGGAAAAAGCATTTTAATAAGTTTTCCAATGGCTCATGATTTGCCCAATTAAAGCACCATGAATTGTTAACATTTTAACCACCTGAATGCAGTTCTCAAAAAATAATTTGCTCCCCTGACTTCTTAAACAGAGTATGTGGAACATAATTTAATCTTTTTCGATTAAGGGTCATAATTATGACTATAAGTTGTTGTAGTGTGCCATAATTCAGTGATATTTTAAGGCCTATTAAAATGTGTTTGAATGTTTGCTCCTGCAAAGACCATTTAGTCTTTGTATGTATATACATGTGTTTGTGTGTGTGTGTGTGTATGAATCCATGTTAGATTTTCATGATTTTCTATCTCTTTCCTTATCAGTTAGCTCTTCTTGCTGTTGTCAACCTACTTTTATAAAATTGACTACCATCTGCCAACTCAGTTATTGATGCGCAATGGACTCAACAAAGTCTTCTGGTTGTGACTTAATATCTAAAGGGAATGCTTCTTAAGGATTCTGAGAGTTTCCAGGTTTATCTTCTCTAGCCTGTTTGGTTTGTTTATCTGCTGGCTTGCTCTAATTTGGAGAGTTTAGTTGTAGGACTAAGAAATAAATACCCAGGAACAGGAACTACTAGGGCCTTTGAAACCAGATCATCCTAATTTTTCCTTCTTTCAGGCTCCTCTCACAGGACACTGCTCTCCATTTGGGGGTTTCCTGCTAGGGCCCACTGGGAGGAATAGTTAGTGACAGGAAGCATTTTGAGGCAACTCTGGCCTGTATCACTTCCTCTCATCAGAGAACAAAGCTTCAAAAGGTGACAAAAGATAAGGCACCTTCCATTAGGGCTCTAACAAGGGTTCAGAGTGAGGAGTATTTTTAAAATTTTGCTATGGGGCTCATGATGGATGGCAGAAAGTAGAAATGGGAACACCCTTCAGGGACAGTTACTGTGAAATTAAGAATGGAAAGGGGGAACTATGACACTAGGTATTCCACTTGGGTGTTGGAGAAGTAGTTCAAAATTCTATAAGTGTGAACTGAATGTAATAGATATTATGTGATTAGAGATGCATCTAAAAGTCATAATTGAGAAAAAACAGGGAAGGAAGTCATTAACTGTATTTTCCTTTACAGATCTATTTTCAGTGTTTATTATAATGGAATCATTTCAACTTCTCAGAGATGTTAGAATTTGAGTGTGCTTACTGATCCTAACTCCTTGGTGAAATGTAAGATATATGAAATTAAAGTACAATACTTTGAAATTTAAGTACATTTTTTTTTTTCGGTTGGCCATACCCAGGCACAAGTTCTTATTAACCACTTAGCTTTGGGGATATTAATGCCTCCTTAAAATTTACAAAGCACTTTCACATTCATTCTCTCATTTGATCCTCACATCAACCCTGTGGGGTAGATATAATCTCCATTTTATGGATGAGTAAAGGGGATCTTAGATTGCTTAAAAGACTGGCCATAGGAGAACTGACTAGTAAAAAACAGAGCAGAAATAGAACCCAACTCTCCTAATTAATAGGCCAGTGTACTATTTAGTCTGTTATACTTTCTTTCAATAACATTTGGGGAACAAATTCAAAATATTTCTCTGATGAAGATCATCGAATGCTATAGTAGGAAAGAACAATTAATAAATTCATGAATTTGTAATCCAAATGAGTCTGTAAATTTAGATAGCATTTTGGAAAAATCTATATAAATTGAAAAATCTAATAAATTAGTCAATATTTGAAGCCCCAAACTGTCTGTATTTGGATTTAAGATGTATGTGTACAAGGGGGTAGGATGAATTCAGAACTACGTCTCTACTTCTGATAACAAAAGAAAATTTTGTTGTTAGCATAATTTTGATCTATATTGCCAGTCTGTACTAGAAACAAATCTAGTATACAGACTTTGTTTTCGTTTTTTTTAATTGAGATATATCTTACAGACAGTGAAGTACATAACTCTATATACCTCAAGGAAATTTTACATATGTATAACTTCCACTCAGATCAAGATAAAGAACATTTCTGGAACCCCAGAAGGTTCCCTCTTGTCTCCTTCCAGTCAATACCTTCTCCTTCAGGGTAACAACTATTCTGACCTTTATCATCATAGATTTGTTTTGCCTAATTTAAAAATTCATATAAAAAGAATCATAATACATGTACTATTTTGTTTCTGGCTTCTTTTGTTTGTATAGGGTTCCTCTGTATTTTGTGTGTAGCAGATCTTTTTCTTTGCTGTGTAGCATTCCCATGTACAATACACCAGAATTTATTTATCCATTCCCCTGTTGCTGGAGATTTGAGTTGTTTCTAGGTTTTGGCTTTTTTGAAAAATGCTGCTGTGAACACTTTTATATATATCTTTTGGTGGACATAAGCACTTATTTTTCTTGGGTATATACCTTGGAGTGGAATTGCTAGAGGTAGGTATAATAAAATGACTTTTTAAACTTAAGAAAGTATTAATTAAAGAACTAAGCTGGGCATCTTATAAGAAAACCCCTTTATGAAGAGCCACTCTTGGAGATGAAAATGGGTCTGTGTTTTGTTTAGCAGGTTAATATTCCCTGCCTGACAGGTATTAGAGAGTATTTTTTGCTGTGGTTGGTGGGCTGGGCCTTTCATTCTTGTGAGTAGATCTTTATTTTTCTGGTGTCTGGTAGATAGAGTGCACATCAGAGATGAGGAGCCATTTTACTGCAAGCTGTATCTTTTTTGGATGGGGTCAAATTGTCTTTTCTTGGGCAATGTGGCTCAAATGATCGTAAAATAACATTGGAAAATCAAGTTCACTTTACAGAAATGTGCCTTAGGATTAAGTTGGAATGCATCTATTGTTTTGAAAGTGAAGGTATGCGTGTAATTTTATGTAATCCAGAAACTTAACTCTGACAGTATAATTTTTCATTACTTAGAAGGTAAAGAATTTTTAAACATCATATGTCTGCTGGCAACGATTACTAATGAAGTGCAATGTTGAAAGGGAATGGGGAAAATTCCTGTGGTCTGGGAAGAGGGTGAGGTGACTGTAAACAGAGGAGAAAACTGGGAAAGTGCTTCAAATGAAAAAAGTACTGTTCCTGGAATGGACTTGGTGCTTCTCCTGTTATAATACTTAGCATGCTGCAAGGCAGCAGGCAGTCTTAACCCCCTTTTCAACAAAGATGGTCGTTTCAGGTCTTCGAGGCTTTTGTGGTGTTTTTTTTGTTTTTTTGTTTTTTTGTTTTTTTGTTTTTTTTTTTTAAACAAGATTTAATTTGATAGTGAAAGAAAAAAAAAAACTAGAATAGACAATTATTTGTCACACTGCTTCTGTTATGTAAATTTTGGAACACCTAGACTTAGTACTGGATATATTTGAAACCCTTACAGGGCTCCATGCCCAAGCTGGGGTTAAGTCCAGAATCCTTACCAAAGCTTCCAAGGCCAGCATCTCCTGGTCCCACCCATCTCTTCAGCCTCAACCCTTGCCAGTCCCCATGCTGTATCACTGTCCACACTCTTTTAGCCCTCTGTGTTTCGGTACAAACAAGCTTCTCTGACTGGAATGTCCTTTTCCTGCTCAACATGCTTAACTCTTACTTGTCCTTTAAGGCTGAGCACTGCCATCACCTTTCTTTCCAAAGCCTTCTCTGCACTCCAGACTGGCTTAGATGACCCTCTTCTGTGTTCCCTTAGCCCTCTGTGTATACTTTGACTATACTGTATCAAAGGGAACTGTTTCCTTCTCTCTCTTGTTCTTCCCACTAGATCCGAAATTGCTTAATATATGTTGCTATCCCCAGGGCCTAGCACAGTGCCTGGCATGTAGTAGACATTCAGTAAAGGATTCTTAAATTGATCGTTGGATGGACGTTTAAACCAGCCTTTAGACTTTTTTTCTGTGCACTTGTTCAGTCAATAAACATTTGATGGACCGTAAAGGGCAACTTAAGGCACTGTGATTGGAGCTGTAGGGGATACAGAGATGAACACCACTTGGACTAAGACTTCAAGGAATTCAGTCCAATAGCAGAGAGAGGACACATCCACGAATAGGTATAATCTAAAGTATAAAATGCTTAATGCTATAAAAATTGCTTAGTGCCATCAAAGGGATATTAAAAAAGGACTATGGAGGTTTAGAAGGAGCAAGCACTTCCTGTTGGGAAGATTGAAGAAGAGTTCATCGAGAACTTGAGCATTTGAGCTAGGGCTTAAGGGCAAATAGAACATGAATGAGCAAAGATAAGAGCCTCCAGTATATCAAGTGGTTTATTTTGGCCAAAAAGAGTAGAGATCATGAAAATAGTAATGAGCAGTGAGAAGCAACTAGACATGTGGGCAGTGTCCATATTGGAGAGGGCCTGAAATGCCAGGCTGATGAGTTTGCATTTAAATCCTATCAGTTGAAAGCCCCTGAACGCTTTTGAACAGTTTAGTGATGAGGGAAGAGACATCCTTCTTTTAGTCTGGCAACAACATATCTGAGTATCTTCTTAATAAAATCAGTAGTAACCAATTAATTGCAAAGCTGATAATTAACTTTACTAAAGTTAAATTCCAAGGCCTTTAGCTCCTTGACCTTTTGGCACCAGTCTTTTCTCACTGGAAATCTAGGTGAGGTAACAGATCATATCACCACTTAGTTCTGAGAAAAGAAAATTAGAATTGACAGAGGAAAGAAACACTATCAAGACAGAATGGCTCATAAAAATGCATAGATATACAAAGTGTTTGTTTAGTAACCATGTCTAAAACATTCCCTTCAGCTGTCTGGAAAGAGTCAGACATAGTATATTAATTATATTGTTAATGTTTATTCCTTTGGAGTAGTTTAGATCACTTCCAATTAAAAATGATTATGGTGTGAGCCAATGTAGCTCAGTGGTTGAGTGCTGGCATCCCACATACGAGGTCTCAGGTTCAATCTCCGGCCCTGGTACTTCCAAAAAAAATGATTATGGTGTTCTAATGTCATACTAACTACTCTTACGCTAGAAACAGTACCCCATAAATAATGGGTACTGCATGGTCAGTTTGTTTTATAATATGTTATATAACCAGAGCATCCAGTTTCTTATTACCTTAAGCCAGGCCTTCAATACTTCATGCCTGGATTACTGCAACAACTTTCTCATTGGTCTCCCTGCCTCCAGTGCCATGAATCCAGATTTTATCATATCTGTGAAGTATAGTGGGAAGAACACTGGATGGAGTGTCAGAATAACTAAGTTTGAATCCTGGTTCTATTACTCACTAGCTATATGACTCTAGGCAAGTCATATCATCTTCTGTGTCTCAGTTCACTCAACTCTAAAATGGGGGTAATGATCCCTGCCCTGCCTATCTCCAGAGACATGAGCATGTGAAAGCTCTCTGAAAACTATCTATGGATTTACCAAGACGTGGACTGCACTGGCTGGCTCTGTATTGTCCCAAACACGTTCTCATGCCACCTCTCTTCTCGCTTCTCAGTATTCCCCAGTACCTACCCACACTCCAAAAAATATATATTTATAGTATTCCCCTCATCTGGAATATTTTCCCCAATTATCTCTGTTCATCCAAATCCTACAAAAAATTTAAGGGTCAGTTCAAATACAGCTTCTTCTTTGAAATATTGCTTGATGACTCTAATACTCATTGATTTTTGCCTTTTCTGAATTTTGATAGCACTTAATTATTATCAACAATTAACTGTGCATTACCTTTTATTATTCTTTCATTTACATAATAAGGCTTATCTCTTTAACTAGATTAAGATTTTATGATGCCTTAGCTTGTTCATTTAACATTTAATGAATATTTATGAAGATGTTTCCTCTGTATGCCTCATGAAACAAGTATGAAACTTAATGAATACTTTGTTCATTTATTTAGAAATTCACATAGAGGCAGACTATCTTAAGATAAAGACAAATGAACCCGTTTCCTCTTCCTAGAGCTTGGAGTACTCTTCCTAATGATCCACCTCTTTCTGAACCATAGAAATGCCCTTAGAAATCATCTAGCGCAGTGCTGTCCAATAGAACTTTCTGCAATGATGGAAAGATCTATATCTGTGCTGTGCAATAATGCAACCACTAGCCGCATGTGGCTACTGAGTGCTTGAAATATGGCTGTGCAACTGAAGAACAGAATTTTTATTGTATTTAATTTTAATGGTTTTGTTACTGTATGGGGCTAGTGGCTACTGTACTGGACAGTGTAGACTTATACTAGCTGCTTTGTAACTTTTTATTACAACAGAGTGAGAAATACATTTTACATTGCACCCATTTACAAACACAAACAATTTATAGGAATCAATACTTACACTTACTATGTGCAATATACTCTAGTATATTCTGTTCTATTCAATTTCATTTTTAAAATGCTGATTGCAACCCAATATATAGATTTCACAACCGACCAATATGTTACTATCTGCTGTGTGAAAAACACACTGCTCATTTTATAGACAGAGAATCTGAGGCCCAGAGAAGTGCAGTAGTTTCTCCAAGGTTACAAGATACAAGAAGGTAGGGGCGGGGTGATTCCTTTTTCTCTTCCTTTTCTTCCTCCTTATCCTTCTTCCTTATCCTTTCCATGAAAAAAATGAAAAAACAATAATGTAATATTTGAGAAAAACTTTTGACCGGGTATTCATTTTTAAAACTTTTTATTTGGAAATACCTTCAAACTATAGGACAGTTTAAAAAACAGTACAACCCTATACAGAGAAATCCAACATACCCCTATACCCCATATACCCAGATCCACAAATTTTAATATTTTGCTGTATTTGCTTGTCCTTCCTTCCTCCTTCCCTCCCTTCCTCCCTCCCTCCTTCCCTCCCTTCCTTCCTTCCTCAATCCATTTTCTGAACACTTGAGTGTAGGTTGTATACATAATATTCCTTGAACAGTTAATACTGCCATGCACATTTCCTAAGAACAAGGAAATTCGCTTTTGTAACCACCTAAAGTGCAGTTATCAAGTCCAAGAACTTTAACTTTGATATAAAGCTTACAGTCTATATTTCAATTTTTTCATATATCCCAATTATGTCCCTTTGAACCTTTTCTCCTCCCTTGCTAGGTCCCATCCAGGATCATGTATAGCTTTTAATTATCATTGCCTTTTTAGTTGCTCTTTTGTTTTATAAATTGTGGGAACATATATATACAACATCAACTTTCCAGTCTCAACGACTCCCAAGTATACCATTCAATGGGATTAATCCCATTCACAATTTTGCAGTACCTTCACCATCTTCCATTACTAAAATTTTTCCATCTTTCAAAACAGGAACCCATTATGTAATAACTCCCCATTCCCTTGCCCCATCCCCTGACCCTGGTAAACTGTACTCTCATTTTTGTCTCTATGAGCTTGCCTATTCTCCATATTTTCTTTGTAGTTACCATGGGGCTTAAATTTTAACATACTAAATCTGTAACAATCTTGTTTTGTTTGATACCAAAATGACTTAATAGTATACACAAATTATATTTCTTTACCCCTCTGTCCCCCCATGTTTATGTAGTTCTTGTAACAAATTACATATTTATACACTATGAATCCAAAACTACTGGTTTATCATTAAATTTTATGCATTTGCCCTTTAGATCCCATAGGAAGTAAAAAGTGGAGTTACAAACCAAAAATACAATAGTAATTATATTTACTCATGTCATTACCCTCACCAAAGATCTTTATTTCTTCATGTGGTTTTGATCTATTTTCTGTTGTCCTTTCCTTTGTATTGCAGAACTCTCTCTAGCATCTCTTGTAGGGCTGGTCTAGTGGTGATGAATTCTTTCAGCTTTTGTTTATCTGGAATGTCTTAATCTCTTGCTCATTTTTGAAAGACACTTTTGCCAGATGTAGAATTCTTGGCAGTTTTTTTGCTTTCAGCACTTTAAATATGCCAACCCACTGCCTTCTTGCCTCCATAGTTTCCGATGGGGAATCGGCACTTAATCTTATTGAGGCTCCCTTGTACATGACACATTACTTCTCTCATGGCTTTCAGAAATGTCTCTTTATCTTTTGAATATGTCAGTTTGATTATAATATGCTGTGGTGTGAGTCTATTTGGGTTTATCCTGTTTGGAGTTCGTTGAGCATCTTGGATGTGTATATTCATGTCTTTCGTTAGATTTGGGAAATTTTCAGCCATTATTTCTTTGAATATTCTCTTTGCCCCTTTTGCTCTTTCTTTTACTTCTGGAAGTAGGAGAGAAGAGTCATCATATACTTGATGGTGTCCTACAGGTTCCTTAGGTCCTGTTCACTTTTCTCCATTCCTTTTTCTTTTCAGGCTGAATGATTTTATTTATCTTATCTTCAAGTACACTGATTCTTCTGCCAGCTCTGACCTGCTGTTGAATCCCTCTGGGCAATTTTTAATTTCTGTTACTGTGGTCTTTAGCTCTGTTTGGTTCCTTTTCATAATTTCCATCTCTCTATTGATATTCTTGCATTCATCTGTTGTTTTCTTGATTTCCTTTAGTTCTTTGTTTATGTTTTCCTTTAGCTCTTTGAGCATATTTAGGACCTATTTTTTAAAGTCTTTGTCTGGGATGTCCTGGGTCTGGTTCGCTTCAGTGATGATATCTGATGCTTTAATCTTCTCCTTTGTCTGGGCCACCATTTCCTGTTTCTTTGGATATTTTGTGACCTTTGTTGAAACCCAGGCATTTTTATATTTTAATGTGTTATTGTGGGAATTTAGATTCTGAGGCGTCTGTTCCTTAGGCTTGTATCCAGCTAGTGTTTTGACAGAGCTTTCCTTGATGCCAGGAGGTAACAAAACAAAACAAAAAAAAAAAAAAAAGAAGGGAAAAAAGAAAAAAAAACTTTTCCTAGTCTTATCAGATTGACCTGTGCAAGTGCTCTTCTTCAGGATTTACCATACAATGAGTTAGAGAGTAGCTCCAGGCCAAAGCATAGGAGCCTCCTGATCCTTTTTGCACCTGCATATTGTCTTGGGCATTTGTATGGCCCTAGGAATTCCCTTGTTTACATGGTTTTAAATGTCTCCTCTTCCCTAGGAAACAGTTTCCTTATGGTCCTGTGCACTGCACTATGTCCTATGGCCAACAATCCTTTGCCCCACGCAGCACAACTTGTCTGCTCTTCCATAGCATTCTGTAGGAGAGCTCTGTGAACTTCCTTCTATGTGTAGGGCAAGTTCTGGCACAGCAAGTCCCTCAAGCCACCACCATACAGATTGGTCCAGACACACATACTCCCAGTATACACAAGAGAATTACTCTGCTCCCTCTGCCACTGGAACCATGGATCCACACTGGGAGTGCGGGCCAGTTCTGTGCCAAGCAGGTGAGGGTATGGGCGATGAACCAGCTAGGGCAACACAAAATCCTACTGCTTTAAATAGCTTTTTTCTTGATTCAGTGTTCACCTTGTTATTGCAGTCCTTTAACTGTTTTCTGGAGCTTTGAGAAAGATGTGACAGCCAGTCTTTGCTCATTGTTCAGAGCTTCTGTGGGGGCATGGAGCCCTGAAGAATCTCACTCTGCCATCATGATTAGGGTTGGACCCCCGTCACTATTCATTTGGACTAAACATTTTCATTGTATATTTATTCTTATACGAGCCATGAGCTTCTGTGTTTTAGTATTGCTGTTTTTTGTTTTGGTTACTGTCCAAAATCAAAGATGTACCTTGGAAGCTTAGTTTTAACCCACTGAATGACATGGCAGTGGCACTTATCTGAGACCCTCCTCCTTGGAAATACAACCACAGCTTTACTTCAGTTACTCAGTGACAGCTTACTGGCAGGTTGATCCTTAAGAACTGTTGAAGAATCAAGGTGATTCTTGCCGTGGTTTATGAAGTGTTGCCTCAAGTCTTGAATTATAGTCATCCAAATATTTCTCTCCATCCATCAATCCATCCAATGTGCCCCTCTCTATATACCTTATCAACAAAAATGATAAGCTTTTCAAACACGGCATCTTTGGAGCAGTGTTTGCTTTTCACAGAGGCATATAGATTCTCCTCTCAAAACTAGACTATTTTCATTCTTCTAAAAATGAATGTCTCCAAGAAAAGCAGAGTTTTCTTAGATATCAAAAGAAAAAAGAAAAAAAAACCTGCAACTCAACAACAAAAAGACAATAACCCACTTTAAAAATAGGAAAAGGACTTGAACGGTCATTTCTCTAAAGAAGATATCCAAATGGCCAATAAGCACTTGAAAAGATGCTCAACATCATTGGTCATCAGGGAAATGCAAATCAAGACCACAATGAGATACCACTTCACACTCATTAGGGTGGCTATAATTAAAAAAACAAACAAACAGAAAATAATAAATATTGGTGAGGATGTGGAGAAATAGGCAACCTTATACATTGTTGGCTGCACTGTAGAATGGTG
Organism: Tolypeutes matacus; assembly: GCA_026826555.1. Lineage (NCBI taxonomy): Eukaryota > Metazoa > Chordata > Mammalia > Cingulata > Chlamyphoridae > Tolypeutes > Tolypeutes matacus. The sequence goes on along the minus strand of JAKSZT010054498.1, from coordinate 3,292,895 downwards.
CAACACTGTGGAAATCAGTTTGGCGGTTCCTCAGAAAATTGAAAATCGAATTACCATATGACCAGCAAATCCCACTTCTTGGCATATACCCAAAAGGATTGAAAGCAGGGACTCAAACAAATACTTGTACAGCAATATTTATAGCAGCATTATTTACAATAGCCAAAAGGTGGAAGCAACCCTAGTATCCATAAATGGATGAATGGATAAGCAAAATGTGGTATATACATACAATGGAATATTATTCCACCATGAAAAGGAATGATGCATGCTGCAACATGAATTACTCTTGAAGACATCATGCTGAGCAAAACAAGCCAGACATGACAAGACAATTACTATATGATCTCATTTATATGAAATACCTAGAATATCCAAACTTCATAGAGATAGATTGTGTTTTATAGGTTAGCAGGGGCAGTAGGGGTGGGCAGAAGAGGAAATTATAGCCTAATGAGTGAGTAGTTTCTTTGAGGAGATGAAAAAGGAGGGGTAATAAATGTTGATGATGGTAGCACAATATTGTGAGTATACTACTACCCACTTGTACACTTAAATGTGGTTAAAATGGGAAATTTTGTGCTTTATATTGGTTATTGCAATAAAATATTTTTTAAAAAAGGAAAAAGAGGCAGCAATATATAGGTATGATAGTCTATGTGTTATACATACCATTTTGTGCATGGAATCCCATTTCCCCATGCATTTCCAAATTCATTTCACTCAGCAGACAACAATTTGTCCCCAAGTGAAAATAACGAGAGAAAATACACTTAAAATTCAATAAGCTTTTCAAAAGCATCAATTTAACGGAAAAAGAGAAAGAGCTCAGTTTTGCACTAAATTTGATTCTTACCACCATTATGTCAGTGGGATGAACTGACTGAAATCCCTAAGAAATTTTGTATTTTGTTGCACCAAATTATCTATGGCCTACTTTATTTTTCTAGTTGAAAACCAAAGAGTCTTATCACTTGACAATGCTTCTTTTCCAACTGGAGTTTGTTGACTTGCCAGAAATTTGTCAGATGCAGCCTCCTGTGCTCCACCACCACCGGCATTAGTCAGCTAAACAGAATCTGATATATTCCACTCTAGCTGAATGATAACCCTCTTTGGTCAAGATTCTCTAATATAAGTCTAAAAATCACACTGTTGTCTGAGGGTGTCAGAGTTTATACTCGTCTGTAGAGAAATTATTCATCTTTTGCATTATTTGACAACCTAGCATGACTAGGGTGTGTCTTCCTCAGTAAATTCAAGAAAATTTGCAGTTTTGACCATGAAAATCCATTTGAAATGCTAAGAATTGTCCAGTTTTCTGTTTTCTAAATTTTTGGTTGTCAGAATAGTAGGGCACTGGGAGGAAAATTAATGAACAAATGTGCACAGGTGGGAATAGGCTGGGGAAAAACAAGGCACTAAGTGGACCCAGGAAGAAGAGGTTGAAGGCACATAGTAGGCTGTACCAGAGCTTTGGTCTTCTGGATTTTCCCCTGCTTTTTAATCAACCTGCCACCTACCATGCCCCTCTTCAAAATCCTTTTTCTGGTTGATTTACTCTTTGCTTTTTTTTAAAAAAACCTTTCCTTACTCCAACAACCGAACCATGAGTCCAACATGTCTGATTTGACCAAGCTTATTATCTCCCTACCCACCACCTGTCCCAACCTCTCCTATTTTCCTGCTACCATTTCATCAACCAAATTTGAAAATTCCAAGTTATTTTTTACCCTCTCTCTCTCTCACTCGTCCCATCCCTACCTCAGACTCAGTTACTTGCCAAGTCCTTTTAGCAGTCTTTCAGCTAGGAATTTCTTCCCTTTCCACTAAGGCTAAGCTCTGAAGCTACCTTTTTTAGGTTGTGGAAGGCCTGTTCATTTCCTCCCCCCACCCCCACTGGAAAATTGGAGTCAATCATTTGTTTCCTTCCCCTGCCTCCCACATAAATTTCTTTTCTTTAAGCACTTGTTATTGTTAGTTGGTTCCAGGCCTATCTTCCCTACTGGGTTAAAACCTTTGTGATGCTGGACGATGTATCTCACTGATGATTTATCCTCTTACTAACCACATAGGAGATACTCTGTAAAGCTTATGGAATGAATATATGATTGAATATTCAGGCTTTATTATACCTATCACTCTGTGGATGTTTTCTTATGTTGCAACTGGACAGTAGGTTAACTATGAATGTATTGCTGAGAAGGCTGTTTTGGAGCCAGAAGTCTCCTGGCATGCTTATAGAATCTGGTGACCTGAGATTCTGTGACCTTTTGCTTTCACTTTAGAGAGTTTGTCGTGTTTTTTTAAGTACAAGTCCCACAGAATCTAGGATCCTTGATGTACAAGTGTCTTTGCCCATCCCTATCAGGAAGTTTATTTTTCAAAAGCTATTTTTCATTTACTTGAATTTTTACGTAATAACTTGTAAAAATGTAGTCACTGCTGATCATATTATTAAAGTAGGAATCCCTATGTTTTTTATGTAATATTTATGTAATATAAGTATCTTTAAAAAATAAAAATAAAAAGTATATTAAAAATACAAAGTAGGGCATTTGCAAACATGGCAGAGTATTAACCTCTTAAAATTCTCTCCTCCATAAAAGCAATGAGGAAAATTGGCAAAAATTGTCAGAATAAACTTTTTCAGAACTGGAAATTAACCAAATGCTTGCAGCAATCTAGGGAGCATTTATTCAAGAAAAATGTCTGAATCCCCGTAAGAACAGTGAGATTTGGAGCATTTTATCTTGCCCTATTCCAGTCCCTCTTTGTCCAGGTCCATGGTAGCCTTGGACATGAAATCAATGGCCTATTATCACAGTGAAAACCAGCAGCATGGAAGCCACTGGAGGAGGCAGAACAGGGTTGGAGTTCCTTCAAACCTCATTCCCAGAGAATTGTGTCATGATAAAACCTGTCTAGTGGTTCACTGGATACCACCCCCCGCCCCCCACAAGGCTGTATTTATTTGACCTGACTTGGAGCTCTCCTGTGTGTAAAAAGCCTTTCCTCAAGGGCTTTTGTCAAAAAAATTAGAGGCAATTAATTAACTTTGCTGCTGTCTAAGGCAGTAGATAACCATTGGAGCTAACAATATGCTGCCAAAAAAAAAAAAAAAAAAAAAAAAAAAGGTAAAAGAAAAGCCTGGGGAATGAGATGTCTGTAAGAGCTTTGAAAAGCTTGGGCACATTCCTGGAATCTAGAAGGATGAATAGAGCTGTGTGCATGCTCAGGAAGGACTTGAGAAGGCCCCAAACTCTCACTTCTGGTTGACTTTGAGCTCTGCACAAGCAGAAAGTGAAGGCTAAGGCAGTGTTGTCAGGTGCCTGGCTGAGTGTTGAAGACATTCCCTAACATACATACAGAGCCCCTTGGCAAAGACTGGAAGACATTTTGGTTCCAGGCATTTAAGAAAATCTTTGTCCTATTATTAGTTAACCACTAAGCTAAAAAAAAGCAGAGACTTCATTTGCTACACACACAACAAAGAATATAGACTTTACAGAATTACTTCACTAAGCAAACAGAAAATTCACTCAGCAAACAAACAATAACAGTTACAACAAACAGCAACAACAACCCTGGGGAGCATGGAGAACCCAATTTCCAGTGTTTCCACATTATATTATTTAAAGTGTCTAGTTTTCTATAAAAAGTTATGAGACATGAAAAAAAAGTATGGCCCATATATAGGTAAAAGAGTAGTCAAGAGAAACTCTCCCCGAGGAAGCCCAGACATTGTATTCACTAGACAAAGACTTTAAATCAGCTATTTAAAATATACTGAAAAAGGTAAAGGAAACCTTGTCTAAAGAACTAAAGGAAAGTATGAGAATTATGTCTCACAAATAGAGAATGCCAATAAAGACATAAAAATCATAAAAAAGAATCAAATAGAAATTCTGGAGATGAAAAGCACAATACTGGAAATGAAAATTTTACCAGAGGGACTCAACAGCAGATTTGAGTGGGCAACAAAAAATCAGTGAACTTGAAGATAGGTCAATAGATATTATCAGTCTGAGGAAAAGAAAGAAAAAAGAATGAAGGAAAATGAACAGAGCCTCAGAGAACTTGATGGAACACCATCAAACATACCAACACACACATAATGGCAGTCCCAAAAGAAGAGTAGAGACAGAATGGACAGAAAGAATATTTGCAGAAATAATGGCAGAAAACTTCGAAAAAATGGTAGAAAACATCCATCTACACAGCCAAGAAGCTCAACAAACTCAAATAAGATAAATTCAAGGAGATCTACATGACACATCATAATCAAACTGTTGACAGCCAAAATCAAAGAGAGAATCCTAAAAGCAGCAAGAGAGAAGCAACACGTCACATGCATGGGATCCTCATAAGATTAACAGCTTATTTTCATCAGAATCTATGGAGACCAGAAGACAGTGAGATAGCATATTTCAAGTGCTGAAAGAAAAATACTGTCAACCAAAAATTCCATATTTGGCAAAAGTGCCCTTCACAAATGAAGGAGAAGTTAAGAAATTCTGAAATAAACAAAAACTGAAAGAATTCATGGGTAGTAGACCTGCCTTACAAAAAATACTAAGAGAATCTTTCAGGCTGAAATGAAAGAACGCTAGACAGTATCTCAAATTCACATGAAGAAATAAAGAGCACAGGTAAAAGTAACTGCATATGGAAATATGAAATACAATATACATGTGTTTTTGTTTGTAACTTTATTCTCCCATCTCTTCTAAAGCACAACTCCCTAAAGCAATAATTATTATTAAAGTAAAATGGATCAGGGTGAAGCTTGTCCTTCAGAACTCGTAGAAGCTAATTCTTAATTCACCAAGCTGCAGTATTTGTAGCTCTTTAAACAGGCAGCAAAGGGACAGGAAACTCATATCAAACTGAAGTCTGTTTCAGTTTTTTAAGGCAAGACAAATGGTAGCTTATGAACAATAAAAAAAGATTGCTCTCACCATCCCAGTCTTGTACCTCTCTCTCCATTATTTTTTCATCTTGCCCCCCTTCTACCTTTTTTTGTTCTTTGGTTTTGAGTACCCATGGAAAGAAGTGTGCTAGATGCAGGAAGAGTGAGGCTGAGTCTGGAAGTTGGAAACACTTGATTAAAAGCACATCAAAGAGCAGAGCACCCCGAGCTGGTAATGGGAACATGGAAGAAATTGGTTCAGCAACATAAATAAAAATGATGGAAAAAAAACATTGCTGCTAGTCAGAAGGGATTGTGTTGGAAATCAGATTTTAGTTCTGTGCCTCAGCCACTTACCAGATTGCTTCTTCACCTCTCTAGTTCTCTTTGTGTAGGACCTATTCCTTTTTTATATCAGACCCCCTTATAGAATTTCTCCATGTCACTGCTCTTTGATTCTTTTAATCCCATCTTCTATTCTGGTTTTCATTTGTTTCACACATGCAGCTTTGACTCAGGGCTGGCTGTGGCCCAACACACTGAATTCTGGAAGTTTACCTCCTAAGAGGAGAATCAGGAAGAAGAGAGACTGTAATGACCTTCTTGCTGAGCTAGCGAGTCCTGAGAGGGGGTAAAGAGCAAGAGTAAAATTCTTTGACTACCATTTTGGTCAGAGCCATCCCAAATGAAGCAAGACAGCTCTGACAGCCTTTAAGGGGCTGTCCTAATTTGACCAGATAGCTGGTCAGTGACTCACTGAGACAGGGTTGGCAATAGAGAAATATTTTTTCGGCCAGTACTAAAAATAGACACAAGGCTTATATGCATACATACTGTACATTCAGCTCATGCCACACAAAGGCTCCTTTTCTTCCCCATTCCTCTCAAAGCTATTTTCTCTTTGTAGGGCTACACATGATGTTCACTTTTACCCGATTTCTTCCTCCTGTGAGGGGTAGAGGGTAGGGTGGGGAGGTACACAGTGTGATTTATCCTGTCTGGGTCCACCACCTCCTGGGGATGGCCTGACCTGGGTGATCATTTTTAGCCTGGTATTTCCTGGGCATGGGCCAGAGACTGAGGCCAGTAGCAGAGAGGCAGAGACAGCACAGGCTCCTGAACAGATTAATCAATGATGAGCTTTCACTGGGGAATGAAATGGCTGTCTCATTTATAACTTCTTTAGGATGGAAATACTGCAGGGACTGTAACCTTAATGATTAAAACTCATTGAGGGGAAAGGCTACTTAAATCCCTAAAAAACTGGAATTCTGTTATATGTTTCAAGAAAGGCAGGATACTTGGGTGGCTATGTTTTAAAAAGTATTTCTACAAATTATAACTCCAACTTCCAACAAAGTATTTTGAGCAGGTGGACCTGTTTTCATGATCAGATTAGACTCATTTATATTTAGGAACATTAATTTCTATGAAAGCAGCATGCTCCTGCCTTGGAAAACAAAAACAAAACAAAAACAATTTGCCCTTTCAAATGAGTTAAACATATCCCATAATGCCATTTGCACAGGAAACTATTTCCACAAGGTTCTTAGGGGCTCCTTTGGGAGAGTTCATGCAGCTACTCATAGCCACAAAAGAGCCCCTATTCTCTCTGAGCTCTCCTCCCCATAGGCACTGGGGAGCCTCCAGAGCTGAGAGGAGAAGGTATGTGTTGGGTGGCTTAACTTAGAACTTGAAATACATTTTCTCATAAAAATAGCACCATAAACTGAAATATACTATCAATTTTATTTTTCTGATTACAGGTTAATATAGGCTTTTGTGGACTAGCTTGGGAGCTAATTTGCAATCTAGAATATTATTTCTCTCAGAAAATTACTTGCAAAGAACTTTTGAAATAGAACCCCTTTATAAGTCAGTTTTGACTCTTTCAGCAGATCTTCTCCTCACATGTGGGTACAAAAGGGAATTCAGCTCATCCCACATTAAATGGTAATAAGTTCTGAAAGTGTGGCCTGTCAACGGAAATTTAATTATACTTTATTAGGTTACTTTATCTTGAGAGGTAACCAGAATCATTTGTGAATCCCAAGAACAAGGTATATTTATTAGTCTCAAAATCCTTCTTTGTTGAAGCCATTTGTGAATAAAATGGCAAGAGCAATGTAAAAGCATATGGTCTTCCAACTAAAATATTACCATTTTCACAGTTGTATTGTCTTTCAGGCTTGTCACAGCCGCTTCCAAGCCACTGGCTACCAGAAACCTCATAATACAAATCTCACAATATACTCCTTGTGACGTGGGCAGGAGGCAGATATGCAGGTATTATTGTATCACCTTGAATAGCTCATGCTAGGAGAAGCTCTGTAAGTGGCTATTTACAGAGAAGGCCACACACAGAGAATGGTTTTGAAGGAACTGTGGCCAAATAATTATTTAGAGATGATGCCAAATGAGACCTTGAGAAAGGGAAAGTCAAAAGAGATGGTCAAACAAAAAAAATAATAAATAAATAAAAAATAAAAATAAAAGAGATGGTCAAGAAGAAATCCCTCTACTAAAGATTTTTAAGGGCTTGTGAGTGTCTTTCTTTCTCAAGGAAAAGGATTTGCTTCCATTACTAGTTGAGCAGATGACCTTTCACCCTCAGGGCAAAGGTAATAGCCAGTAAACCACAGAAGCAAGCCCTCCTTTATTAAATTTTGCTGAAGTTTCTTTCCTTGTCTTTCAGTTTTATCCAAGTATGAAAACCAGATTACTATTTTCACTGACTACCTAGAAGAATTTCCAGATACAGATGAACTGGTATGGATCTTAGGGAAGCCGCATCTTCTTAAAACAGGTGAGTTTAGGTAGCATTTGTCTATGAGAATCCAAATGAGGTGGGCGCCCAAAGTTACTGACCTATACTTTTTTCCTCCTTGGGTTATCAAAGCATTGCCTTGATCAGTGTTAAGGCTACTCAGAGGTAGATGTACCTTACAGCCAATGGAATTTATGACTCAGGCCCCTTGTTTGCAAGGGCCCCTTCTGAGGCCTTGAGAGGTTCTAGTAGTGTGTTCACATAGTTATAGGTTTTTATGCAATTTGTAAAAGGAAGGTTTTTTATTTTTTTAAAATGGGAATCCCCAAATTCCATTAAGCCTCAGGTTTCAGAACACATGGACTGACGCCTGGTGTCACTAACCAGTATCTCAGTCTTTGGTGACTGGACTATATATCTCTAATACCTTTCACATCCTTTTTTGTCTAGATAGAAATGCTACCACCCAGGGGACTTCTAAATAGCCCATGGCCATCAGAAGCAATATCGATCACCAAGGAGTCTTGTGTTTTATCTTTTTGCTGACTGTAGCACTGTCTGAGTTTATTTGGGCTGTGTATAGAGCTTTTATCCTCTGCAGTTCGATGGAAAGGAGGCTTGAAACTTCTTCCTTACTCTCACCTTCTTTTAGATTGGGAAACACCTTTTAACCTAAAACTGCTAATGAGCAGGCACTCAGATAAAGCCTGAGCTCAGAAAGAAGCCGCTCTGAAGTTAGTATCAGTCAGAAGAGAGATCCTCTTCAGAAGCCCTAGCATGGAGTGAGGAACAGGAAGAAGCTGATCAAAAGGGCAAGAGAGGAAGTTAAGCATTTTCTAGCTCCTCCTGAGTTTGGCTTCCTTATTTTGATTGTAGCATTGTGAACAATAGAGAGATGCCAGGGCTGGCAATTAGGAGCCTTTTTATATTCAGACTCATCTCCTAACTCAGAAAAGTCACTTAATTTTTCTGGATCTTAACTTTCTTCACCAGTAAGGAAAATGAAGGGATTGGAGATTCTCTCTTCTAGTTCTGCATTCCATGATAATATGAATCCCCAGGTTGCCAAATACACCCACATTCAAATGTTTAGTTGGGAAATCCTTTCCAAAGTGAGATTATTGTTAAAATGTCTACACAACTGCCCCCAGCCTTTCTAGCATATAGGCAAACTGGAAAGAGTAGAGAATGTCAGACGGAGTGAGTGGTGTGAACATTTGAGAGGAAGGGTATATAATAACAGCTCACATTTGTCACAGGCTTACTGCATGCCAGGCACCATAAGCATTTTACATGCAGTATCTTATTGAGTACTTAGAACAACTCTTTGAAGTAGGTGATATTATTTCACCCATTTAACAGATGAGGAAATTGAAGCCCAGAGAGGTTGTGACAAAGTCACACAGCCGGTAAGTAGCAGAGTCAGTGTTCAAACCCAGGCAGAGTATAAGTCTAGAACTCCTACCTTAACCATTATACATCTGCTTCCCAATATGTGATAGGCACTAGGCACATGAAGAGGAGGGAAAATCCAAACAGCTTGACTTTCTGATTTGTTCAAGGGAAAGACAGGAGAAAAAAATAGAAAATATTGGCTGAAATTTAAAATTTCCCTTTCTTTTTTTAACGTGCAATGGCTATAAGTTTTATACAGGATACAAACATGGGTGTGTTGGTGAGGAGGAGAGAGAAGACTGAGAAAGACAGAACCACATCAAAGGACAGATGCAAATGGAGAAGCCATATTTGTGGCCATCAAAGTAAATTTATGTCATAAAATACAAGAAAGCATGCTTTGAAAAAGACACAAAACCTTTTGTGATATTATATATCCATTTATATTACAGTGCTGGTTACACTAGACACTATGGATTAATTTCTTATAAACTTAATTTGCTTAGCAAGGAGATACACCTTTAAATTAAACTCACAGACACAAACACATACCCTACTTTTAGATAACTGACAGTGGGTACTGATAAGAGATCCAACCAAACATCATTATTCAAGGACTGATTGCCTTGTTAGTGGGTTATCCAGGATCCTTTCTTTTCCTGTTTACTTTTGGCCATAACCCTAGTCTTAGGGTTATGGGCACTGGAACTCAATGAGAAGAAGACAGAAATCATCCAGCATAATTGTACCAGTAGGTAGCTCAGGTTAAAACATAGGTGGAGGAAAATATCAAAATTATTTGCCTGAAATGAGATTGGGTTGCCTCTGAATTTCCCGAGCCCTGTAACAATGGAATATACTGGTTATTGGAAAATGAGTTGATTTGCTGCTGGCCCCAAAATCAAGGGCAGATATTTTTAGATGGGATCTGGTGGTTTAATTTTAATTTCACATTTAATTACAGAAAAATCTAAGCTGTTGTCTGATGTCAGTGCTCGTCTATGGTTTACATACAGAAGGAAATTTTCACCTATTGGTAGGTATATCATTTATTGTACTATTCTTTCTTTCTCATAGATAGGTTGCTGGGGGTATCAGTGACTTTACAGAAATCTCAAAATTAATAGCTCAGACTGGCAAAGAATTTGATCTAGGGGAGTAGATAAGCTTCATACTATATTCAAAAAGTTTCATTGCTAAAGTACTTCCTTATATATGATTCTGTGGTGTTATTGTGCAAAGCCAGATTATTTTTGAGCCCTTGTCCAAGTGTTCAGGCACCAGATGCTAATTCTTTTGTTATTTTTAAGAGCAAGGGAAAAAATCAAATAAACTATTTTTTTTAATTAGAAAAGTTACAGGTTTACAGAAAAATCATGTAGAAAATAGAGTTCTGACATAATCCCCTCACACACACACACACACACACACACAGTTTTCCCTATTATTAACACTTTGCATTAAAGTAGTACCTCTGTTACAATTGATGAAACAATATTATAACAATTGTTCTATTAACCATAGTCCATAGTGTACATTAGGGTTCACTGCATTGTACAGTCCTATGGTTTTTAATTAAATTTTTATTCTATCAACATATATGCAACCTAAAATTTCTCCTTTTAACCACATTCAAATATATAATTCTGTGCTGTTAATTATGTTCACAGTGTTGTGCTACCACCATCCATTACCAAAACTTTTCCATTACCCCAAACAGAAACTCTGCCAATTAAACCTTAATGCCCCATTCACTACCCCTACCCCAGCCATTGGTAACCTGTACTCTAACTTCTGACTCTATGAATTTTATGTTTCTAATTATTTCATATCAGTAAGATCATAAACAATATTTGTCCTTTTGGTCTGGCTGATTTCACCCAACATGGCATCTTCAAGGTTCATCCATGCTGTTGTATGTTTCAGAACTTTATTCCTTTTAATAGCTGAATAATATTCCATTGTATGTATATACCACATTTTATCTATTCATCGTGGACACTTGGATTGCTTCCATCTCTTGGTAATTGTGAATAATACCACTATGAACTTTGGTGTGCAAATATCTGTTTGAGTCCCTGCTTTCAATTCTTTTGGGTATATCACTAGAAGTGGAATTGCCAGGTCATCTGGTAATTGTGCACTTAACTTTCTGAGGCAGTGGCAAACTGTTTTTCCACCAACAGTGAATGAGTATTCCTATTTCTCCATATCCTCTCCAACACTTGTAATTTCCCATTTTTAAAGTAGTAGACATTCTAGTGGGTGTGAAAAAGTGTATCTTATTGTGGTTTTGGTTTGCATTTCCCTAATGACTAATGATGTTGAGCATCTCTTCATGTGCTTTTTGGCCATTTGTATATCTTCTTTGGAGAAATGTCTATTCAATTCTTTTGCCCATATTTTAATTAGGTTGTTTGTCTTTATGTTGACAAGTTATAGGATTTTTTAATATATTCTGGATATTAAACCCTTTTCAGATATGTGGTTTCCAAATATTTTCTTCCATTCTATAGGTTGTCTTTTTACTTTCATGATGAAGTCCTTTGATGCACAAAAGTTTTTAATTTTGATGAAGTCCCAATTATCTAGCTTTTCTTTTACTGCTTGTCCTTTTGGTGTAAAGTCTAAGAAACCATTGTCTAACACAAAGTTCTGAAGATGCTTCCCTATATTTTTCCAGGTATTTTATAGTTTTGCTTCTTATATTTAGGTCTTTGACCCATTTTGAGTTAATTTTATATATGGTGTGTATGTGTGTGGGGGGAGGTCCACCTTCATTTTTCACATGCGGATATCCAGTTTTCCCAGCACCATTTGTTGAGGAGACTATTCTTTCCCCATTGATTAGACTTGGCACCCTTGTAAAAAATTAATTGACCATAGAGGTGAGGGTTTATCTCTGAACTCTCAGTTTGACTCCATTGGTCTATATGTCCATCCTTGTACCAGTACCATACTGTTTTGATTACTGTAGCTTTGTAATAAGTTTTAAAATCTGAAAGTGTGAGTCCTCCCACTTCATTCTTCTTTTTCAAGATGGTTTGGCTATTTGGGGCCCCTTATCCTTCCATATATATTTGATGATTGGCTTTTCCATTTCTGCAAAAAAAAAAAAAAAAAAAAAGCTGTTGGAATTTTGATTGGGATTGTGTTGAATCTGTAAATGGCTTTGGATAGAAGTGACATCTTAAAAAATATTTAGTCTTCCAATCCATGAACATGGAATGTCCTTCCATTTAATTAGGTCTTCTTGGATTTCTTTTAGCAATGTTATGTCGTTTTCCATATACAAGTCCTTTACAGCCTTTGCTAAATTTATTCCTCAGTATTTGATTCTTTTACTTGCTATTGTAAATTGAATTTTTCTTCATTTCCTCTTCATATTATTCATTACTAATATATAGAAACATTACTAAGTTTTCTGTGTTGGTGTTTCTCTCTGCCACTCTGCTGAATTCATTTATTAGCTCTAGTAGCTTTGTTGTGTTATTTTTTCCTCAGGATTTTCTATATATAGGCTCATGTAATCAGGAAATAGGGAAAGTTTTCATTCTTCCTTTCCAAGTTGAATGCTTTTTATTTTCTTTTTCTTGCTTAATTATTCTGACTAGAACTTCCTGGTCCAATAATAAATAACAGTAGTGACAGTGGACATTCTTGTCTTGTTCCCAATCTTAGAAGGAAAGCTTTCAGTCTTTCACCAAGTATGGTGTTAGCTGTGGGTTTTTCATATATGCCCTTTATCATGTTGAGGAATTTTTCATCTATTTCTAGTTTTCTAAGTGTTTTTAATCAAGAAGGGGTATTGGATTTTGTCAAGTACCTTTTCTGCCTCAATTAAGATGATCATGTGGTTTTTTTCATTTGTTCTACTAATATGGTGTATTATATTGTTTGATTTTCTTATGTTGAACCACCCTCGCATACCTAGGATAAATCCCACTTTACTATGGTGTATAATTCTTTTAATGTGGTGTTGGATTCAGTTTGCTAGTATTTTGTTGAGGATTTTTTAATCTATATTCATAAGGAATATTGGTCTGTAATTTTCTTTTCTTGTGGTATCTTTATTTGGCTTTGGTATTAGGGTGATGTTGGCTTCATATAGTGCCTTTTTTTTTTTTTTTTTTTGGAAGAGTTTGAACAGGATTGGTATTAATTCTTTTTGGAATGTTTGGTAAAATTCACCAGTGAAGCCTGGGCTTTTCTTTGTTTTTATCACTGATTCGATCTCTTGTTATTGGACTGTTGAGATCTTCTTTTTCTTCTTGGGTTAGTGTATGTAGTTTATTTCTAGGAACTTGTCCATTTCATCTAGAATATCTAATTTGTTGGCACGCAGCTGTTCACAGTATCTCCTTATAATCCTTTTTATTTCTTTGGTTTGGTAGTACTGCCCCCCCTTTCATTTCTGATTTTAGCTATTTGCATCTGCTCTCCTTTTTTCTTTATCAGCCTACCTAAAGGTTTGTTGATTTTATTGATTTTTTCAAAGAACTAGCTTTTGGTTTCATTGATTCTCTCTACTGTTTTTTATTTTCTCTTAATTTACCTCTATCTAATTTTTATTATTTTCTTCCTTCTTCTCACTTTGAGTTTAGTTTACTTTTCTTTTTCTAGACCCTCCAGTTGTGAGCTTCAGTTTCTGCTTTGGGATTATTTCTTCTTCTTTTTCTCCTCCTCCTCCTCCTCCTCCTCCTCTTCTTCTTTTCTTTTTTCTTTGTTTGTTTTAGATTTCTTCTTTTTTTTTATTCCACCCCCCCTTCTTTTTTAATGTAAGCATATTTTCTACTTTGACCCATTGGTTGTTTGAATGTGTTGTTTAATTTCCATACATTTGTGACTTTTCCAGTTCTTTCTCTGTTATTGATTTCTAGCTTCATTCCATTGTGATCAGAGAAGATACATCATATAATTTCAATAGTTTTGTATTTATTGAGACTTGTTTTGTGACCTAACATACGGTTTATGCTGGAAAATGTACACTAGAGAAGAATGTGTAATCTGCTGCTGTTTGGTGAAATGTTCTGTATATGTCTGTTAGATCTATTTGGTTTATAGTATCATTCAAGTTCTATTTCCTTATTGATCTTCTGTCTAGATCTCCTATCCATTGCTTAAAGTGATGCAGTGAAGTCTCCCACTATTAATGTAGACCCATGTATTTCTCCCTTCAGATCTGTCAATATCTGCTTCATATATTTTGTGGCTGTTATTAAGTGCATATATATTTTTAATTATTATAGTTGTTTATATTGGAATGTTTAATTTCCTCCTCACTTTTGACAGTCTTCCGGATATGAAATTCATGGTTGGCCATTGCTTTCCTTCAGCATTTAAAATATTTTGCCCCACTGCCTTCTTGCCTCCATGGTTTCTGATGAGAAATCTTCACCTAATCTTTTTGGTACTCTCTTGGACTAACATGTTGCTTTTCTCTTGCAGCTTTAAGAACTCTCTTCTTATCCTTGGCATTAGACAGTTTACTATGTTTTGGGCATGGTTCTCTTCAAGTTTATATTGTTTGGGGTTAGTATTGGGCTTCTTGAATGTACATTTTCATGTCTTTCATTAAGTTTGGGAAGTTTTCTGCCATTATTTCTTTGAATATTCCATCTGCCCCTTTCTCTCTTTCTTCTCCCTCTGGCACTCCCATAATGCATATATTGGTATGCTTGATGGTGTCCCACAGGTTTTGTAGACTCTGTTCACTTTATAAATTCTTTTCTCTTTCTGCTCCTCAGCCTGAATTATTTCAATTGTCTTGTCTTAAAGTTCACTGAGTCTTTCTTCAGCTAGCTCCAATCTGCTGTTGAAACTCTCTAGGGAATTTTTCATTTAGTTATGTGGTCTTCAACTCCAGTGTTTCTGTTTGGTTCCTTCATAAAATTCTTTCTCTTTATTGCAATTCTCATATTATTCATTCATTGTTTTCCTGATGTCCTATAGTTCTTTCTCTATATTTTTCTTTATCTCCCTGAACATATTGAGGATCATTTTTTAAAGTCTTTGTTTGGTATGTCAGAAGTCTGATCTCTGATGATGATTTCTGGGTTTTTATCTTATTCCTTTGGATGTGCCATCATTTTCTATTTGTTTGTCTTGTACTCTTCTTGCACACTAAACATTTTAATATTTTATAGTGTTCATTCTGGGAATTAATGTTTTAACTGTCTGTCCTTAATTTTGTATCTAGCTAGCGATATGATAAATATTTCCTTGAGTGCCAAGAGCTAACAAATACAAAAAAACCAATGCAAAAATGCTCCATTCACAGTCTTTGTAAATTGGCTCTCTGTTGGCTGATGCTTTCCTTCAGAGTTTAGCCCTCCTATCAAGAAGATCAGCCCTAGGCAAATGTGAAGTGCAGGGCTCTCTCCATCTTTTCTGAGCCTGTCTTGTCCTTGGTTTGTGCTTGCATGTGGCCTTAGAAATTCTCCCCCAGTTATAGGAATTGAAGCCCTCTCTACTCCTTATGAAATAAACTTTCTCCCCCTCCAGGGTGCTCTATTGTATAACTTAAATCAGGTAATCCTTTATCCCAGAAGGCTTTGAATTATTGTTTCTTTCGCTGCTTTAGGTGTCCACAGGTGCTTCTGCCTGCAGGGCAAGTTCTGACAGGCTGAGCCCGCCATTAGTTTCCTTGTTCAGTCTTTCAGGCTGCCTCCTGCTACCGACATACAGATACCCCAGTATGCACAAACTGGTTACTCTTAATAGAGCCAGGGACTCACAGTGGGAGTGCAGGCTGGCTCCACACTGTAGAGAGGGTGAGGGAGGGGCCAGCAAGTGTGCCATGAATGGCTTCTACCAATTTTAAAGCTGCGTTTTTTTTTTTCATTTGGCACTCATCCAATGACTGCAACACTTTAACTGTTTTCTGGAGTTTTGAGGAAGATGGCTCTGCTAGTTTTTGCTAGTCGTTCAAAGATTCTGTGGGGGAATGCACTCTAGAGCGTCTTATGCTGCCCTCTTGTTGCACAAAACAAATAATGTTTTAATTTGGGAAATTTCTATTATATATAGTACACTACTTTGTGGAATTAAAGACTATTGTGCTTTAAAGGGAAGAGATTAATTCCCTTGATTTTTTTCCCTATGAAATGAAAAGACCTTACCACTGGGAGATGAATTATGATAGATTTTCTTGGGACTAATTCTAAGCTTTTAGAGTACCAACTGATATCTGGAAATATTATAGTTCAATAAGCTAAGTGGTTACTCAAAGGGGATCGATCTGAGAGAGAACCTATAACACTGCTGCTGGTTATCTCATGTATTGAGAAGTATAGAAGCAAAGACTTTAGCCTTTCCTTTCAGGTCCGAGCTGTTCTGTTGCCCTAATGCCTGACACATCATTCTTTTTGCCCCTTATGATGCACTTGTTATCCCAAAATCCAGGTTAAAAAAAATAAACATACAATCCTTCTTTTGTGAGATAATTCAGATGTATGTAAGTATATATTATTCCTGGATGTAAGAAAAAACAAAGAAAATTATGCTTACTACATCATATTTTTAAAGGAAAAAGTGAGAACTTCCTGGAACTCACATTAGAAAATATATCAATTTCTTTTCTTTCTTTATGTATTAATATATCTTTGGTCTAAATGATCTGTTGTTTTCAGCATTAGCTATATATAACGTAACAAAAAGAAAGGAACTACAAAAATATAAAAGCTAAGTGAATAAACTCCCTCTAGAGAAAATTTGTAAAATATTTACAAGTAGGGTGGCCTCTTCCTAGTATCATGGCCCTATAGGAAAAAGTCACCAAACTCAAATGGAAACTACTCTTCTAAGAGGAAACTTGTTTGACCCATTTTTTTTTTCATGTATTTTATCCTTCTTTTTTTAATCTTTTTAATTTTTTTATTTTTAAAGAAGCTTTAGATTACATAAATGTTACATAAAAAATATAGGGGATTCCCATATACCCCACCCCCACCCCCACCCCCTCCCACACTTTCCCACATTAACATCTTTCATTAGTGTGGTACATTTTTTACAACTGATGAACACATATTGAAGCATTGCTACTAACCATGAACTGTAGGTTACATTATAGTTTACACTTTGCCCCTCACAATTTTATAGGTTTTGAAAAAATGTATAATGGCCTGTATCTGTCATTGCAATGTCATGTAGGATGATTCCAATGTCCCAAAAAATGTCCCCATGTGTATTAGGGTTCTCTCGGGAAACAGAATCAGCAGGAGATATCTGTGAATAATATGGAACTCTAAAAGAGTCTCTCACGCGACCGTGGGGACGCACAAGTCCAGGTTCCTCAGGCAAGCTGCAAACCAGGGGCTCCGATGAAAGCCCGATGAAAGGTTGTTGATGAGTCTCTGGGAGAAGTTGCCTGTCCAACGACGAGCTGGGAAATTCTCTCTGAATGTTGAAATCACTTCCACTTTTAAGTCATTCAACTGATTGGATAAAAGCACCACCCATTGATAATGTAATCTCCCTGATTGATGCAGATGTAATCAGCCATCCACGCAGTAAACTCACTGGTGATTGAAGTCCATAAACGCTCTTGTATTACAATTAGCCCAGTGCTTGCTGGAACAAACACCTGGACACAACTACTTGGCCGAGTTGACACATTAGCCTAACCATCACACCATGTTACACCTATTCTTCCCTCTCCCTCCCCTCAGAACCTCTGGTGGCCACTGCCTTTATATCAATGATACAAGTTCTTCTATTGCTAGAATAATAAAAAGCCTATAATAGAATAATAATAAGTCTACTATAGTCCATTGTTCATCCCCCAGTCTTGAGGATTTGGGGATGGTGATGCCCACTCTGTTTCTGATTAAGAGGGGGCTTAGATCCCATGGGACAGATGGATGGAACTGTTTTGCTTACAATTGTAGATACTCTCTGTTTTTTGGGATGGGTGTTGTCCATTGTCCCTGTTTGACCCATTTTGGGTCCTTGTTTGACCCATTTTGATGTAGGGTGGACCTAGTAATTGGAGTGAAATCAACCTTTCTAATAAGTGCCAATAATGAAGTCCACACATATATTTTTCTCTCTATAGGAAGTATCCAAGCACAGACTTCATTACCCAGGGTTTCTAAACTGTTAACTTTCTCTGGGAGAAGACTTCTTTGCAAGCCTGGAAAACATTTGCAATTAAACTCTGACAACGTTTTGGCATAGATTTTCTCTTCTGTATTTAGGCCCCACCGAATCATTGAATCTTTTACATATTAATCTGGTCTATAATCATACCATTAGCAAGAGCCAAAGAGCTCTTGTCTTAATCTTCCTCATTTTGCTCTTGCAACTCTCTAGTCCCCATAACAAAAAGAAAGAGGTAGCCACCTTGGTTCACTGGTCTTACAAGGTTGATGGCCCCCCTTTACATGTAGTCTTCTAAGATCATGTTTCCAGCATACTTTTGTACTTTCATGTTGGGAAAGGAAATCAATTAAAGCAAAATGTTTCCTCTGCCATCCAAATTATCTGATTTCATTGGTGCCATGAAAAGGGATATTGAATCCACTTTGGCCACGTGAATACTACATCAAGTGTTCTTAAAATAGAATCCTTTGTCTTATTTCATTTATTAACTGTTTCTACACCTTCTAAAGATGCAGTATATCTCTGATTTATTAATATTTTTTAAATTTATGACCATGGTCATAACACCAAATATTTGCATCATCCCGTATGTGTTGTAGAACACTTTCACAGGTATTCTCTCATTTAATTCTTAACACACCCATTTGTAGTAGGTAGGTTATATGCTGTGATCTCCAGTCTATATTTGAAACTTGGATTAGGTAGCTAAAGACTGGTCTTCTGGTGCCTAATCTAGTGCTCTTTCCTCTGTTTTACAATGCCATTCTTGATGTTCAGATCTTCATAATGTATATGTTGAACAGTCAAGAGCCTTCCAAATCCCTTTGACCATTTTGATAATTACCTTTGGTAGCATTTGTTTCCTAACTAAGGTCAGACTGGTTTCCCTGAGAAGTTCAGGGACATGGAAGTGGGCTGAGGAAGGCAAAGTTTGGTCAGGCAGATGACGAAATGGAATGGACTAAATGTTGGTAGTTATACATGGCAGATATCTTAAAAAATTGTATGTAAGTAGTGTCCAAGCAGAAAACCGAAGGGGCAGGTTTTTTGTTTGTTTCTTTGTTTTCTCTTTAGCCATAGAACCCCTCTTGGTTAACATTATCTTTAGCATCTTGGTTAGCATTATCTTAGTACTTTCCACCCTGTACCCAAACTCTATTTAATCTCTAGGTATATCTGTTGCCTCCCTTTTCAGAGTATGTATGTTTGCCTGTCTTATATGATCCCCAAATATGCTGATGTTTAGGGAAAGGGCAATTTAAGAAACCCATATTCATTTCCATCCCTTTGCCAACAGGGGGAACAGGCCCTTCATCAGATGCTGGCTGGGGATGTATGCTACGCTGTGGACAGATGATGTTGGCTCAAGCCCTTATCTGTAGACACTTGGGAAGGGGTAAGTTAAACTTGTCCTATAAACTGCTTCAGAAGCCTCTGCAGTGTCACTTGTTGCTGTTGGTTTAAAGTTGATGCTGAGCTTTAGGAACACTCAGTAACAAAGCTGCTGCAGGTCCTAAAATGCTCTCTGAAAGCTCAAGTGTCAGGGCTGACAATTTGAAAAAGCCCCTCATAAGAGGAAACAGCCGGTATTTCCTTGTGACTCTCCAAGCCAGAGAGAGTTATTTTTCTGGGACACAATTGAACGTTGAGACAGGTGTGTCATTTACAGTTTCCATCTTTGCTATTGTCCAAGTGAGTCCTTAAACATGTGAGCAGGAAGAAGGGTGTGGTGGTAAGTCTGTTTCTTGGCCTCATTTAAAATATCTGCCTGGTAAAGGATGTAAGTGACTTAAAGGAAGTGCCTTTTAGGGAGCTGGCGCTATTTTGATTTTGGTTCATTAAGGATGTCTATTTGATAATAAAGGAATCCTTAAATTAGCTTCCTCAGGAGGCCATTTCATTAATTAAGAACCTTCCGGTAATTATGTTGGAACTTTTGAATCTTCTTAAGAAATGGGCATGCTTCCCTACTGGCATCTTAAAGATGATCTTGGCTAGATGTCAGTCAAGCACTTAGATGAAAGTCCATTTTAGCCTGGGGATGCAAGAGTGAAAGGACACTTTGGATGAGATTTAGATCGGGCTACTGAACTCATTGGCTGTTGCCTTTTCCCTACTGTGTAACTTCACAGATCCTGCTGCAGTTATCAGAAAGGATTGGTGAAGGTCTGGGGAGGTTTTAAGGCTTATTCCATTCTCCTCAGGCAAGGGAGAAAACACTGAGATCTCCTTACTCCATCTCTCAGACTTGGTGCCACTAAATATCTCGTGTCTGCTTCCTCTGGGAAGTATCATAATTTCATAATTTCTATACGTAGAGGAATCTGAGGCCCAGGGAAGTGAGTGATTTGCCCATGGTCAAATAGCAAGAAAAGAATAGATTTGGGAATAGAATGTAGGTCTTCTAACTCCTTGTTTTGTGATTTTCATACTGTACACATACTTCTATGTGCATATCCATTCTTACTGTTTAACTTTTTCTCATTTATAAAAAACTTCAAGATGATTATTCTGGAAGTGAATTTTGTGGGGAGCAAGCTAGAGGAAAAAACATCCACATTCAGCAGTCTGAATTGTTTCAGTATCAAAGCGAGCAGCAAGAAGAATTTGGAGCAAGATCTTGTAGCGGATTTGAGTTAGAAGACGTAATTTATAAAGAAGTATCTTGGATTGTTTCCTGTTCAGTTATTTTTAAATTGAGGTGGGGTATTCACTTAAATATTTAGTGGTACTTAGCAGTCAGCTAATCAGGATTTCCCCAGACTTGGACAATTCATTAGCTAATGAGAAAAAGTTGGATGTGGTTCACCCTCTGAAGATTGTGCTGGATATGAAATTTAAAACCTTGGTTTCAGAAATACTAGAAGCAAAAGAAAACTGAAGATCCTGGAAATAATGTTCTTTGACTTCAAGTACATTTCAGTTGTTATTCAAAATTTCTACAAAACTCCAGGAGAGAAATGTGTGTCTTGGAAGCAGACTAAACCTCAGAAATCTGTCCCATTATTCTGAGTTTCTAGAGCAGAGGGAATAGGAGTAGTGCATCCCAGTCACACAAGTGATTATGTAGCATTTTTTGCAGTTATCCTCAGTAAGCAATAAGGGACCTCTGTCTGATCTGGGGAGCTAATTTTTTAGCCTAAGGCTTGGATAGGGTTCCTACAGATGTAGTTATTTTGGCTTTGGTCTTTAAGGAAACCTTGAACACCTGAGCAACAAAGCAAAGGTATTTGTTTTTCCAAAGCTCACTGTGGACTTTTTAAAAGGTGGTGTAAAAATGGCAGCGTGCAATTTTTTAAAAAGCTTCCTTGGTTGTGAATTGTGTATATTCCCCTGTGAGCTGTTGCATGCCAGATTAGCACTTCGCCCATGAGACCCTTTTGGCAAAGCTGCCAAAACATAAGGACAAAAGCTGTTGCTGTCTCTGTGGATATGAGACACCATGGCATCTGGGTTATATATGGATATACTGTGGGACTCTGTGGTGACCTCTTGTTCACCGAGTAGCTGACCAGAAAGGCCTTTATGATGGGAGGCCTTTGGGACACAGTGTTTTTGTATATTTATGCAGCTTCAGCCCTTGGGCTGAGTCAATTCCTTGATCCACTTCTTGTTTTGCTTTTACTTTACACCCACTGCGTCTTTGAAAGTAATCAGTTTCCAGGTGTCTTTGTCATCAAAATTACTCAGGAATGTTCTAACTTGATCATTCCCTTCTAGGTGTAGCTCATCTGTTTTTCTATTAATTTTGTAGTGGCAGAGAGCAGAGAGGTAATACATGGTTAAAAAATTATTTTTAAACTATTTTTTTCCTAAAAAGATTGGAACTGGGAGAAACAAAAAGAACAACCCAAAGAATACCAACGGATTCTACAGTGCTTCTTAGATAGAAAAGACTGTTGCTACTCTATCCATCAAATGGGTAAGGTCAAAAATCAGTAGTTTAAAGGCAATGCCTATACTTGCTCCTTCCCTTCTGCTGCCTTATATGTGGCTCTACCAAGTTATCCATCTGCTTGATTATTTATGCAAAAAAGGAGGAGTTTACTTGTTGCTGGAAGATCTTTTTCTAACATGTTTATTTTTTTTCCACATAAAACAGCACAAATGGGTGTGGGAGAAGGGAAATCCATTGGCGAATGGTTTGGACCAAATACAGTTGCACAGGTGTTAAAGTAAGTAAAAAAAACAACAACAAAAAACTAAAATGTGGAATCCACGTTATTCTACCATCTCCTATGCTTCCCTCCCCAGCCAACTCATTCTGTCATCAACCTAGTAATTCTTGCAGTCTTACTAGGCCACGTCTCCCACTCAGGCATCAAACATCTGTACCATTTTGCTCATCCAGTTTTTAAAAATGTGTAAGCATGGACATCTGTCTTGGTATATCAGAGTTGTATTCGTTGGTACCAATATATGTGGATGCCCCTCAGGAATCATTCAATATCATCCCCTACAGGTTAAAACACATGCCATCAGCCGGGGGGGGGGCAGGGGTACATTCTGAAGGCACCAAGTTCATACCAAGAGGTGAAGGCTAAGCCAGTTGAGGCAAGAAATGGATTCCCACCTGGCATAATCTAAAAATCCCATTTATTCATTCAATATTTATTCAGTGCTAGGTGCACAGTACACAGCAAAAAATTAGACACAGTCCTTACCTTTAGGAGCTCACCATCTATCAGAGGAAACAAACTCCAAGGGGACCTTGGGATCAGTTTGCCACCTTTTAGCAGACCCAAGGTACCCCAGCATGTTACTTTTGCAATTGTCCAGTTAAATTCCATAATTCACCTCCCACAGCAGGAGGTGGGGCGACCAGGACCAACTTTCTGGAAGTGAATGGGGTGAGTGGCATCAGCACCTACACCCACAGTACCTATTGTCACCCTTCTTTCTGACAGCCTGTCTCTGAATGAAAACTCCATGAAGGCAGGGATTGTATTTGTCTTGCTTACTACTGTAACACTAGCACATAAAACTGCCTGGCACACATAAGTGCTTAATAAATCTTTGATGAGTGAATGAAAATGACAGTTAGAATCTGGGGTCAGATTTAGAGATAAGATTAAAACCATCTGACTTCCTTAGGCGGTGTAATGTACTTCAATTCCTGGGACCTCTGGAGCATTACTGTGGGACTCCCCCATGCAAAGTACAGATGGGGCACTGTTTCAATTATTAGCTGATTGTCAGTGTCCTAGGATGGTCTGGATATGTGTGTGTGAGGGAAGTAATCTGGGTTTTCTGAATACCCAAGTTAAACGTTTATCTTGGTTTTACTGCTTGCTTACAGTACAGCATCTCTGAGACCATTTTCTTGCCCCTGTAGGTAGTGCCTTTTGGGCATCATTGACTCCTTGCTGAGTGTGGCTTGCAGTTTTTCAGGAACTGCTGTAGAAACCCGGGGTAGAAAGTGTAAGAGATTAGAATGACTATACTGAGGTTCCCAACAACAAACAAATGACAACACATTTTTTAAGTTAAGAGGGTTATGATTCGTCATGATTATACTAGATGATGATGATTATTATTATTGGGAAAGTGAATATATTAAAATGAATGAAATAAAAGCCTAATGATAATTAACTTCTTCCTGGGAGCTACTTTGTTTTGGGAAGGTTTTTTTTTTCTTCTTTTGTCCAATGAGACTGGACTTTGCACAAGACTCCCAGCAGTAGCCAGGTTAAATATGTCGTTATCCAATCGGAAAGGGGAGAAGAAAGTAAGGGAAAATAGTTGGGGTACTTCACTAGACTTCAGATAGAATCTCTCTTTTAAAAGGGTTTGCTTAGTGCTCTCCCCTGAAGTCATGCTCTCTCGTTTCAGCTGCTGATCAGGAAGACCTTGCGTGGAGTCAGTCTATAACCTAAGCCTCCTTCAACAGCATTTTCACTGCAGATAGGAAGGACTATAAGAGAGCATCTCTCTCTAGATTGCCCTAGGGCTTATTCTCCATATTATCCATGCTCCCAAACAAATTTATATTTTTAATGATAGTTTTCTTTAAAAAACAACAACAGTAAGTCAGAATGTCAGTAAGTCAAAATCTCTTGGGATCAGCTGCATTGGTAACTTTTCTCCTTCACCTGATAGGAGCAACATCATTTTGTGAGTAAACTTTTCTGGTTTGTAAAGCAGAGCCTTCTTCTCAGGGTTCAGATACAATGATTCTGTGGCATTTCTCGAGGTCCCTGTGCAAGGAATGTCCCAGAGCTCTAGCAAAGACCCCTTTATATCTCAGCGTTCCATGACCTTAGGAACATTGGGCATAAATTTTATTGCTTCCTGCTGATATTTACACCTTCTCCAGTTGTGACTTCATTATATGTTGCTTTGCAGAAAACTTGCTTTATTTGACGAATGGAATTCCTTGGCTGTTTATGTTTCAATGGATAACACAGTGGTCATTGAAGATATCAGTGAGTCCCAAGCCTGTTTACCTTCCCAGTGGTGGGTGATGAGTTCCTTGCTCACCACTCAGAAAGCTGGGGCCCTAGAGAGTCTCTCTGGCTTGCCCCCTCAGGGCATTAAGCTTAGGGAAGCACAGGGCTCTGGTTAATCATTCCCTGTGCCATTTTTCTCTTCCCTTTCAGCTTTCTGAAAGGGAGAGAACAATTAGCGGGTCCTTGCTGCCCCTCAGTGAGGTGCCAGACCCTTTCCCTGGAGAAGACTCACAATGAGGATAATCAGCTAAATCACCAATAAGTCATTTGTGCAGGCCCACCTTTGCCCAGCCCTGTGCTCCCTGTCATGGGGGTTAGAGACACTTAAAGATACAGTCCCTGTCTCCAAGGTCCTTGCAGACTGGTTGAGAAATGAGATTCTCTTGATGAGCCCATAATATGTTACCGAAGCTAAGCAAGTGTTCAATTGCCAGAATGAAGAGCAGTGAGGGCTGGAGGAGTGGCCTGGGCTTCCTGGAGGAGGCGGAGCAGGCTGGGCCCTGGTTGGCAGAGTGGAGGGCATTCCAGGCAAAGAGTGTCCTGTTAGGGCCCCTTTACTTTTGCCTTCGGAGTCTCCTCCAGATGCCTCTTATTTACCTAGTTCTCTTGTCTTCTATTTCTAGAAAAAATGTGCTGTGTCCTTCCCTTGAGTGCTGACACAGCCGGTGAAAGCCCCTCAGATTCTCTGAATGCTTTGAACCAGAGTAAGGGCACCTCTGCATGCTGCCCGGCCTGGAAGCCCCTGCTGCTCATTGTGCCCCTTCGCCTGGGCATAAACCAAATCAACCCTGTTTATGTTGATGCGTTCAAAGTAAGTTGCCCATTTTCCCAAGCCCACTGCTGCCTGCCCATCACACTTCCATGTGAGCACAGAGATCCGTGAGCAGCAGTCCACAAGTGAGTTGAGAATCT
Source organism: Tolypeutes matacus (assembly GCA_026826555.1). Classification (NCBI taxonomy): domain Eukaryota; kingdom Metazoa; phylum Chordata; class Mammalia; order Cingulata; family Chlamyphoridae; genus Tolypeutes; species Tolypeutes matacus. Next base: position 3,267,358 of record JAKSZT010054498.1, on the reverse strand, counting down.
TGCATTCTCTTTCCTTCTAGGAGTGTTTTAAGATGCCACAGTCTTTAGGGGCATTAGGAGGAAAACCAAATAACGCCTATTATTTCATAGGATTCTTAGGTAAGAAAAGAGGAATCACAAGTAAGTCATCATGGGCTAGGGAGGTGGGAGAGAAGGTTTGCATGGAAGCTCAGACAATTCCAGTTAGTGGGCACTGCCCATCCAACCCAGGGATGCTGTGTGGCCTCTAGCCAGCTCATTCTGTCTCAGAACAGATCTAAGAAACACTTCTGCATGCCTGAGGGAAAGCAGATTCCCTTTCAATGTCCCCACTTCTTTGCTTCTTGATAAGATGGTTCCACTTCTGCTTCCACTGGATGGCCCCAAGGTCACATCATTACTCCAGCATGTCTCTCTCCTTCCTGTGGGGCCAGGGCAGCAGGATTTTTACCACCTTGAACTTGCCAATCCCTCTTACTGGGGTCTCAGTAGTCAGACTAGGGTCAGTCCTCTGGCTTCCCAGGCCCATGCAGCCGGGCCTGCTGGCTCATTGTTCAGAGCCTTGACAGGGTGGGAATTAGATGAGGCAAAGCCAGAGGTGCATTTCTCCTGATAATGGGGGCTAAACCTTAAACCCACCAACCTCCTAATGCAGATCCTATTGTGCATTCCTTGCACGGCTTGGCACCTCTGGAAACCTAGCCACCTTACTCACCAGCTGTGACTAGAGCCATTTAAGGTCCTTGGCCTACGAGGTACACTGGCCTGATGCTTCTCAAACTTCAGTGTGCACATGAATCATCTTGAGATCCTAATTAAATGCAGATTTAGTAGGTCTGGGGTGAGGCCTGAGATTCTGCAGTTCTGACTTAGTGGTGCTGCTGCTGCTGCTCCAAGAACACACATTGAGTAACAAGGGCCTAGATACAAGATTAGTGCTGAAGGGCAGGAGTATGGGAGTGATGCAGCTAGAGAAATTGGGTACAGGACCCCTCTGGTCTGAAACTGGTCCTCAAGGAAATTATGTGCATAGATTGGTGGACAGGCAAGAGTGAGTGAGCAGGTATGGGGGAATGGCACGAGGGGGGTGCGCAGAGGAGAGGCTGGATATTGGTTTGGTCACCCTCCCCAACCCGTCTCCTTGGAGATTCAGGGAGGTAGGGTGTATGGAAACAGACATACTTTGGTTTGCATGTCTGTGCCCCCCGCCCCACGCCAACACTTGCTAGCTCTGTGGCTACAGGAAAGGGATATAAATTTTCTCAATCTCAGGCTCTTCTTATGTAAAATAGGACTAACACTGTAACCATGTTGTCATGACACAGTAAAACACTCAGCAAGGAGCCAGGCATATAGGATGCACTGACCCCAACATCTCTTTCCTTTGCTTGGTTATAAGAGTAGGGTAGTTTCCACACAGTTGTCTCTGCTCTCTGTAATGCTGCCATCTATTGGTCAAGCTTAAGGACTACAGTTTGATGGAAAATTAGGAGACCATAGAGATTTGTTTTTTCTCTCGGAGAAAGCTCAGTATTGAGAGTTATGTAAATTTAGGTGCCCCCTGTTTCTAAGCTTTTGTGCTCTTGTCATAGAAGGGGTTGCAAAAATATATTTCCTATTGTTTGTGCTTGAGAACAAGGTTGAAACTGATTGGAAAGTTATTTTGGAGGGATCTCAGTGAATAAATAGTGTTTGCGATTCCCAGGTACCCTGTCCTCCCTTATTCCAAGTTACCTAGAGAGAATTTGCCAAGATGGTATAGCCCTCCTGTTTCCTGAGATCACTGGGCTAGGGTGACTTTTGTGAAGTTTGATTACTCATTGAAGAAGAGTGGGGCAATCCTCAAGATAGAGGTTCACACAATGCCCGTTTTCCCATTAATTTTTATAAATCATTTGTGCAGTCTTCACTTGAGTCCCCCAACTCCCCTATTCTGACTCAACCCTTACTATATTGGGTTGAGAGGTCCAGATTGGCAGTGTCTGAAAGGAGGGAAAGGTTGAGACCTGCGATTTACTGAACAGCTTTGTGCCAGGGACTCTGCAAAGTGCCATATATCTATTAGTATTTAATCCTTCACAACACCCCTGAGAGGTAGGCATTATTATTTCCATTTTACAGATATTGAAACTAAGACTGAGAGAGAGATTTCCTCAAGATCACCCAGCCAGAAAGTCGCAAAGCCAGGATTTAATCCCAATTCAGCATCTCTGCCTAGCATACCACATTGCTTCCCTAGGGCTCTCTTGCTCCGTGGGAAGCTGGGAGAAGCTCTGGGTGTGGGAAAATATAGCCAAGGTGAGACTCTTCCTGTAAGATTGTCAGATTCTGCCTACTTACAGAGAAGGAAATGTTTGTTTCCTTTACTTGGGTATAGGTTTCTAACTCCAGATCCACAGTGTTAGCCCTATTTCTGTAGCTGGTTGACCAGCCTGCCTCTTCTCCCCAGACCTCATTAGAAACCTTTGTTTAGTTCTCACATCATTTCTAGGAATTTTTCCATCTTCTACTTTCTCTTATTAGCACCCTCAGAAAAGGGGTAGTTTGCAAAGATCCACTACACACACATTCACATGTATGCACACACACACACACACAAACACACACACACCCTGCCCATGAGAAAAGCTCCTGGCCTGAGTGAGAGGTTATTCCAAGCACCTTAACTTGGAACACTCTGGTAGAATGGTTCTAACCCTGCTTTGGCTTTCCATTTTCTTGTCTACAATTTTCTTTCCCTGGTTTTAGGCAGGCTTCCTTCTAAACATCTTGGTTGTTGCTCTTTATTGCTACTTGAGGCTTTTTTGATAGAACTGATCTCACGTCTTTGGGCATGGTGACTTCTCTTAATACAAGAGATGTGGTCTAGAGGGGGAAATGTGCCTTGTCGTTCATAAAGCAAGTCATAATGAGGCATTGATTTCCATGTACTCTTGGATATATATTTGTAGGGAAATGATCCTAAGCAAGACACTTCTATGACCACCTTGTATCTGTGTTGTGTTTGAAGCATTTCACAGAGGTGAATTTTTCTGGTTCTTACAATTACCCTGTGAGGTAACTAGAACGGGCACAATGACCCCAGTTTACAAACAGGGAAGTCAAGACAGTGAGTGAGTTAAGGGATTTGTCCTAGGCATATGATAGAGAGAAGTCGAGCTTCTCCTCAGACATCAGAAGCACGTTCTTTGCCAACAGCAGCATGTAGATGCACCCAACACAATCCTGGATGCCATTCTAGGGAGGATCTTTGGGGCATCTCACCCTACAGCATTCTCTTGGTGCAGGTAGATCTTTCTTTGGCTGCCTGACACAGTCTAGGACAGAGACCCAGATGATCCTCTGGCCTGGACAGTGAGGTTGGAGTACCCCCTTAGGGACTTTTGCCTACTTAGCATGCCTCTGGTGAACTTTATGGGGACTCTGCTTTTTGAATATCAGGTAAAACATTATCCCAAATTTTATTTAAATTTTATTATCCCAAACTCTTCCCAATAGCTAGAAGGTCATTATTAGGTTAGGCTTTTTCAACTCAATGAAACATGGCTTTTCTCTCATTTGCAAAAGGCAATCATCTCAAAGTGAGTTTTCCCAGTGGGGGTGTATCTGTACCAATGCTAATGTGATAAAGGCAGTGCATTCTGACAGGAATTACTAACTTGCTAACAATTACTAACTTGATAGCTAATCAAGAACAGAAGTCAGCCTTGATATCTCATCCAGATCAGAGTCAGCCCTCCCATTCTGTCTGGGTAGCATTTCTTTTGGGGACCAAGGTAATTTACCCAACCAGAAGTGCTCTCTGACCATAGGAACCAATGGTCTAGATGAAAGATGCTTTCCAGTGTTGAAAGAGGCAGAAAACTCCTTAATGGAACCTGGGCTCATGGCCTAGTGATTCTACTTACCACCTCTTTGCCACTGCTGCTCACAGAGCCTGCCATGTCATCTGTGGTCTCTCATTCCTACCTTTACCAACCTGTCACTCTCCATTTTTGGTCTTGAACTTTGAGGAGCTGGAAACCCTGAGGCAAGTCTTCTAATTGAATGATTGGATTTGAGCCCAGATAGCTTCCTTTAAGCATGCTTACCCTGGCTTCAGGTTTTCTGCCATCCCATTCTCATCATCACCAAAGGAGGGGTTAGGAAAACCAGAGTGCTTTCTCTTGAAGGCAGCAGTGCCAGGGCCAGTAGTTCTTGGAATGTTAAGCATGCCTCATTCAAAACAGGTGACGAGCTCATCTTCTTGGACCCTCACACAACCCAGACCTTTGTTGACACTGAAGAGAATGGAACAGTTGATGACCAGACTTTCCATTGCCTGCAATCCCCACAGCGAATGAACATCCTGAACTTGGATCCTTCCGTAGCATTGGTGGGTATCTGAAGGGTGGTTGGGCCAAAAGATACAACACCATCCTGTTACAGATTGGTTCACTGGGTATTATCCAGGTTGCTAGGGAGGCAAGAGAATGTTCTTTCACCACCCCCATGAGAGGCAGTATTATAACATAGTGGGGAAGTAATGGACTTTGGAGCCAGACTTCTCAAGTTGGAGTCCAGGTTCTGCCACTTAGTAGCTATGGACTTAGGGGGAGTCACTTAACCTGTCTGAACGTTGGTTTTCTCATCTCTAAAATGAGAAAATAATAGTTCCTTCCTTGTAGGGTTGTTGTGAGGCTTGTGGGAGGTACAATGAGTGTAAAGTATTTAGCACAGTGACTGGCACATCATAAATATTCTGTGTTAGCTACTGTTAGTAGTATTATCTTTCCCCCTTCTCCTGCCTTCTTGCCCCCTAATTATTGACACCCAGGCACAGGGAAGAATGTGGAGGCTAGCTAAGGAGGGTTAAGGGGACAAGGTCCCCTGGGTAGGCAGTGCCCATTTCTATGTACACACAATCTAGGAAGTTACAGGACTATTTTTCCCTGGAAATATGATTACTGTCTACACACATTGAAGGGACATCTGCCTGTGAGGTAGCCAGTGGTTCTAAGTCCCATCTGCATCCTCTTTTCAGTTTAACCCAACTGTCAGAGCACCAGTGACTGAGAGCTGAGAGAGTCCTTCTCTTGTTTCACTAATTTAGGGTGGCTCTGAGGATGGGGAAGGAGGCTGCCTGTGCTCTTTATTCAAATAGCGACTTTCCTTGAAGTCAAAACCAACTTATTCAATATTGCTGCTAGCTAAAAAGTACTATTTGGCTTTTGTTTCTTGTTTAATAGAATATCCCCTATAGATGTGTATATTTGTGCGCTAAATGTAATGGAATTAACCCCATGCTTTGGAGACTGGCCTTCAAGCTACTGTATCTCACAGCACGAGGGGAAAGGGACAGGGAGGGAGGCAAGGAAGGAGAGGAATAGGGGAAAAGAGAGGACAGAGGGGAGGAAGAGAGAGAGAAAGGGGAAGGGGGGGGAGAGAGAGGAGGGGAGAGGGAGAGCAAAAGCGAGAGCATGCAAATGTGTGTGTGTGTCCAAGTGAGACAATGAGGTAGAAGAGAGAGAAGTCCAGCCAAACTTTCTCCAAAGAGTGGCCCACATCCTAATTCTGAGCCAAATCTCTACTTTCTAATACAAAGGGGCTGCCTTGGTGCCCCTGTCCAATTCTAAGTTGTGTTCTTTTGCTTCTCCCCAAGGGATTTTTCTGCAAAGAAGAAAAAGACTTTGATAACTGGTGTAGCCTTGTTCAGAAGGTAAAGATATATGTTTTCTTTAGCCTTAAAAAATGATAGTTACTTAATATGCTTCCTTTTCAAGATTATTTTTCATAGTAACATAAACCTGGTCTGATATGACTTTATTACAAGAGAAAGAAGATAAGGCAACAAAGAAACTGTCAGATGTGGGGAATTGTACATAATTTTGGGGGAACCAAAGTAAAACTTTTGTTTGAAATATGCTTAGTATATCAAGTGAGTGATGTTTTTAACTACTTAATGTTTCATCTCATTAATCCCACGAGTCATATAAAATATTGAGTCAAGTCATATGAAATGTTCAACTAAACTTCTACCAGTTTAACCTAAAAAATTCCAATTTCATATAGCTTAGCCTAAATTCTTCCTTACTCTGTTGAGAACACTGAGATGGTTGAAGAAACAACACTGTATTTTTATTTGTTTAATGGTCCATTTAATGTTTAACACATTACATCATGGTTTAGAGAGCTTGCCCTTCTACTAGCTGTTTTATTTATATTAGACATAGGCACACTACTACGGAAAGGAAACACAATTTGCAGAAATCCTTGTAACTACTAAAGCAAGTTATTCTTTCTTTTGGTATTTTATTGTGTAAAAGGGCATTGTTTTGCTGGCTCACTGATCTTTGTATCTGCCTCCTTCATTCTCAGCCTCTAACACTTGCCTAACATATGGAAGACATTGATAAATTCTTATTGAGAGAATGAAAGGAGATCACAGAGAGTAGTTTAAAGAGCCCTGGATGGGGTGACAGGAGACCTGAAGTTCTCCCATCTATAAAACAAAGGGATTGGAGAGATGGGAGCCCAGAGCCTTTCCTAAGTGTAAGGAGGAAAGATTTTTCTTCACACGTGAGCAAATAATTAATGTCCCTAACAGAAACCCCAGTTAATAAATAGCTGAGACAGAATAGAAAATTATTTTCTAAAGGCAATACTTATATTACAGAATGCAATAAAACTGTATTTATATCACATTTAAAGTGAGAATGATAATTTTCTGATAAGACTATGCCTTTTAGATTGGGGCACATACCATAAAGGTTGGACTAAAATTGAAACCAAGCCAAACCTGCAACCCTGGGGCAGGTTTAATTTGATTAACCAACATTTGCTTTGGAGCCAACACTTCAGGGACATCGCACCCCTAAATTGAGGTGGGCCCATGTAATTGGCATCTAGCTCAAACCTCACAGACAGAACATGAGCACTGAGTACTGGCTTTTCCTCAGATACTTCCTCTGGGCCAAAAGTATATAGAATTGAAGAGGGCTGGCTCTTCGGATGGGCCAAGTAGGGGAGAGGGGGTGCATCTGCTAAGCCTCTGTTTTCACCTTTCAGCAACCAGGCTACTGTCTTAGGGTTTGGGTTCATAGTTTTGCCAATTAGATAGAAGCTACAAAACAGAAATACAGTGAATCTGCTGTGTTTACTATTGATTTTATGTCTCCTCAGGAAATTCTAAGGGAGAATTTAAGGATGTTTGAATTAGTTCAGAAACATCCATCCCACTGGCCTCCCTTTGTTCCTCCATCCAAGCCAGAAGTAACAACCACTGGGGCAGGTAAGCAGTTGTTCAGGGGCTCTCGGCCAGCAGATCCATGTGTAGCAATTGTGGCTCACGCTTTCCATGGAAAATAAAATCTCTACTCAGCTAGATTGGTCGAGGAATGTCATTTCTGATTTTTTTCATTTTCTGATGAACTTATATTGACCAATTTCAAAGAATGATAATATTAGAAAATGGGCTCAGTGCTAAAGTTCTATGCAAATCAAAACTACTAGAATGTTTTCCATGGTTTGGTTCAGAATACAAACCAGTGGTCACGGGTGATTCAAAAGATACTTCAAAGGTCTTCCAGAGCCTCAGCCTCCTCAGCGTGAATAGGACTATGTAACAAGTGAAGTTATTTTGATTCTCCATAAAGGGTTTCTAATCCTTGGCAGTGGTCCTATCTGTAAGTCTCATCCAGACAAGTTTTTTTTCTTTAGCAAAGCAATTAAAAATTCATAGCCCTAACCCCTGAGTATTGTATTAACTGCTTCAACCTAAGTGCCACACTTTTCTTCTTTCTCATTTCTGTATTCTGATAGAATTCATAGACTCTACAGAACAACTGGAGGAGTTTGACCTGGAGGAAGATTTCGAGATTCTGAGCATATAGAATAGTGTGAACTCAATTTGGGGGTCTGTCTTCCATTTGGCTCCATAAGAACATGAACTTCTTGCATAAAACTTTTCTAGTCAGCAAGTGCCTGATATGCCAACAGCATACAAACTCCATAGCAATCATGACTGAGCCAATCATTTCTCAGAAAACACACAAGCAAACAACCCTTCCCCAGAAAGAAATGAAACAATCATGGATCCTAGGATCAGAGAGATTAGGAGGAGCCCTTTGCTTCCCAGCTCGTCTTATCCGGCCACAACGAGTCTTCAGCTACGAAATGAGGAGATGGATTCTGGAAGACAAACAGCAGCTCCCATCATGCTTTGAACACCAGCAGATGAGAGATGGTTACCCTTTTCTTCTTCACCCTATCAGGTGTGACTTCCTTTGGGCTAAATGCTAAGAAGCAATCTGTTCTCTTGTTCTAATAATAAAGTGACTGAATCAGGGAGAAAATATTCTTGTTAAATTATTTGAATATGTATTTTAAATAGTTATATATCAAAAAGTTTGTCAGAGAAATTATGTCAAATGTACACTTCTTGATCTCCTTCCTATTTGAGGGAACCTTGCTTTCTGACCATCCTTACTGATACTTTTGTCAGATGTCACGTTGTCCTTTAAATCAAATCATTGTCACTTAAATCAAAACTTTTCTGGTAAAGGGCCAGATAGTAAATATTTTAGGCTTTGCAGACCATATGGTCTCTGTCACAATTACTCAACTCTGATGTGCCAAAGTAGCCATAGACAACATGCAAGTGAATGAGTGTGGTTATGTTCTAATAAAACGTTATTTACCAAAACAAAAGAACATTATTTACAAAAACAGGTGGCGGGCTAGATTTGGTCCTGTGGCCATATTTTGCCAATCACTGACAAACTGCTGAGTTTTCGTTTGAGAAATTAAAAATAAGTTGTATTTGAATTATACTCCATTTTGATTGACAGCCATATTCAGAAAGAATTATTTATGTGGTGACATTTTATCTGCATAATTCCAAAGCATTTGATGACTAGCAACATACTGAGTTTTAGAGCACACATTCATCAAATTAGCTTTGTTAACCAGTCTCCTGTGAGGATGCATCTCAAGTCCCAGCAATGTCTTCCCACTTTCCTTTCCTTCCCCTCTTAGCTTGTGTGGATTTCACCTCTGTTTTCAACCAAATCCTGAGGAAGGTCAGCAACTAGGGTTTGGAAGCTAGCACCAAAAGTCCATGTTTTTTTTTAAATTTTTAACTTTTAAAAATATTTAGGAATATGAGAATACTTATTTCCTTATATTCTTTTTTTTTTTTTTCTTTTTTTCAGGAGGTAATGCATTCTAATGGTTCAAAATTGAAAATGTACAAAATGGTATTCAGTGAAATGCCTCTCTCTTCCACATGTCAGTTTCTTTCCTTGCAAGCTCCCAATGTTATTTATTTATCCTTCCAGAAGATGTATTTTATGCATATATAAGGAAGCATATATATATATCTTAGATTTGACTTTAGTGACTTTAATATTTGTCTACTTTTGATTTATCTGCAAATGATCCTGAGGCCACAGAAGTATGGAAACTCTTCTGGAAGCACTTGTAGGCTTATCTTGAAGCAGGCAGTGAATTTGTTGACCAGTAAGAGGGCTCTTTCCGCTCTTTGACTTTGATTGTCTTCTAATTTTTTTTCTGCCTCAGTGTCTAGTTATAGAGCTTGACGCACAGTAATAGGAGCCACCAAAGCTGAGGGAGACTCATGAATTGCAGTAAGATGGGCTTTAGAAAAGTTTTGCTGAAAGAACATCAAAAGAGTCAAATGTTCAGGATTAATTCATTTTATTTGCTATGTACAAAGCCAACACCATGCTTATTACTTTAGGAGGTGATGGTAATAATAATTCGGATTATACTGGTTATGCTTTGTCTGTATTGGCACAGTTTACATAATACTTAAGCAAACAGAATCACCTGGAAGGAATCGCCTCATGTCAACATAGCTGGGTGTTCTAGGAATTTGAATTAGAGAAAATGGTTAAAACAAATCCCTCCAAACAGAATACAATACACTTTATAGCCAACTCAGGCTTCCTTTAGGTCTGCTAACTGCTAAAGAAGGGAGTGTGCTAGATTTTTATGAGGTTTTAAAAACGTATTAAAGTAGTTTAACAGGCTACCTGGGAAAGAGCAATTGGATGAACATTTTAATGAAAAGTCTCTAACAACCTCAAAATGCAAAGGAACCAACACACTGCAGTTTTAATTTGCCACACTGCACACATCTGGATGGCATTTGGAATAAATAGGGACTTCTGAGAAATTGGGACAAGGGATTTACCTTTTGTTCCTGGAGTCAAAAGCAAAATTCATACCTCCTTACCCACCCACCCCTCTATCCACAGCCCAGGAAAAAGGACTGTGCTTCTCATTTCCTTTTATGGCTTTGACCACATTTGTTGCATCCTCTGCTCTACTTTGGACTAGGCCAATTCCTCTGTCTCTGGCTTGAGAAAGAGCCAGCAAGGAGGAAGTGATTTGTTTAGGACCATGTGAAGTTAATGAGCACCTCTCAACTGCCAGCCTTCAAGACTCCCTAAGCAACCTGGGGCCTGGTGTTGCTCACTTTCGAAGGAGACAAAACACCCCTGGCCTACTGGCTGGTACCTCGTTCCAGTTCTGTTGCCTGCCTACACACAATAGGCCTCCTTGAAAGGTGAGAGCTTAGCCTAGTCAGACTTGAGCCATCCGTTCATGTTCAGCCAGGTGTTGCTGCTGCTGCTGTTTTTTTAAAAGTCGAAATGGGTTCTGGTTTAAGTCAAATAATGTGTGGTGAGCCCCGGACATGAAGACATGACTTATTCGCTATTATGAAGAGCTTTCTGACCAAGACAGTGAAGAAAGCTAGCAGTCTAAGAAAGTGGTGGCCCAGCAAGTCTTTCTGAGGAGCCGAGAGTTGTCGTGCAAACATCCAGATCAAATGGTAGCACCAGGTTGAATGAAATGGGACAGCAGATCTCAGCAGGGTGGGCTCATCTACTGGGCCTGAGGGGGTGGCCACAGTCCAGCCCAAATGAGACTCCAATGTAAAACGTGACAAATGGGCAAAAGGGCTTAGGCCTGCCTTTTTCAGGCTGCCCGGATTTGTGAGGTGACATGGGGGGCAAGGGGCAGAGTGACGGTGCCGCCTCACTCACAGGCTTTTCATACACACCTGGCAGCGGCTGACCCGGGTGTGGAGCTGCCCGGCTTTCAGCGTTTCAGATGTAGGCTCCTCCCCAAACTGCTGCCTCTCTTCCACTGTCGTGAGCCAAAAACTGTACTTGTTGGCAAAGTAGTGACAGGTACCCCGGGCACCACTGCACTCGATGAAAGGAGTGGCCCGAAAGTCCTCTAGGCAGGAGCCAGGTGAGACCAGGGACTGGCCTCCACCCTCGGCACCAGCGGCAGTATGCTGAAATAGATAGGAGGTTGGTGTTTGAGCTGCTTGACGGGCTGGCACAGGGAGATGAAGGTGCACTTCGCTAGCTACAGGAGGACATGTGCACTTCTGTTCTTAAGCCCTGGTCCCTTGGCTCAGCGCCGGTGTCTGGCCAGCATACCAAAAGCTCTGTTTTAGGAGCGGGGGCTGCTCACCCTCCCCCATAGCAGCCTTCAGGGCAAGAAGCGCCCCCTTCCAAGCTCCCTAGTATCCTCCTAACCCATTATGCACCAGAAATGACTACATCTAAACCAGCATTTCCCAAACTGTGGCTATCCCATTGAGTTTGCAGGTGTATTCGGTGTCAAAAAATTTTTCCATGGGCAAATAAGTCTGAGAGAGGCTGGATTAAGGAAAATTCCATAGGTTTCTGAGCTGCAATTCTTCTCAGAGCCCTTTGACTAATGTGCATTGTACTCTAAGAAGGGGAAAGTGCATACAATAGTTACAAACCGGTTAAACCATAGAACGACCCCCTGCCCCCAGCCTACCTATTAATAGCTCTTTCTCTGAAGTTACCCCTACTAGAACTACTTTTATTTTCAACCTGTACCATACCTTTTAGGGTGACATATAGCGTTTGCTACCTGCTGAGTAAAAGTGAGCCAAGTGGTATTTGGACTATATGTCCTGGCCTTACCATCAGAGGGCTCTCTCAGCACTAGATATCAGGGTTTCCCCATCAGTGCCATTTCTATGCTTAGAGGTTCCAGTCCTCTACCCATAGACAGCAGTCCCTATCTCTCCACATGCCCACCCCACTTCCTTCACCTTAGCTAGATTATTCTCTGGACCACAGGAGGTGGGGAAGAGGCCTGATACACACCTGGGTCTGCAAATGGCCAATGGAACAAATGCCAGGGCTACTGTGACAGTTTGAATTTTGTGAATCCCAGAAAAGATTATGTTCTTGAACTAATCCATTCCTGTGGATGCCTTTTGCATTAAACTCAGTTAAGGGACCTTTGATCAGATCACTTTAAGACTTTTGATTGGCCTACGTCAGTGAGGTGTGACCCAGGTTGGGTCTCTGCCCCCTTTCTGGGTCTTATATAAACTGAGAGCACACAAAGAGAAAGAAGAGGCACAGAAAAAAAGAGCTGCTGCCAACTTTACCCTGCCATGTAAGAAAGAGGACTCCAGGTTTGCCTCCAGCTACAGAAATTCAGAGAAGTCCTGAGAGGCTCAAGGAGACAAGATCCAGGGAGAGATGCCCGATTGCCCACAGCTGAGTTCGAGAAGAGAGTAGTGTGAGACTGGCAGATCTGCCATCTTGCCTCACCACGTGGCAGGACCCTAGGATCTACTAGCAGCTGACCTCTGGTGAACAGGCATCTCTGATGATGCCTTGATGGGGACATTTCACGACCTCAGAACTGTAAGCTTTTATCTCAAATAAATCCCCTTTACAAAAGCCAGCCCATTTCTGGTATTTTGTATCAGCAGAGTTAAACACCAAAATAGCGGGAAGCGGCTGTGGCTCAGTAAGGCTCCCGTTTACCATATGGGAGGCCCCTGGTTCGGTTCCCGGGGCCTCCTGGTGAAGGCAAGCCCGCCCGCACGGCGTGGTTAGCTGACCCAGCGAGCACAAGCAGCAAGGGGGGGATAAATGAATAAATAAATAAAATCTTTAAAAAAAAAACCAAAATAGCCACCTTATTTGGCAGAACTTCAGGAGAGTGTCTCCGTATGTGACCTTTTCTGAAAACTGAAGCATCAAAGTTTCTCTCATTTTGAGCCTCAGAAAAATTTCTAAAATCAACAACACATTTCCCCACCTTACGAAACAGATATGGTGTATTCCAAACTCTACAAGCTGCAGCCTTTGGTATGGACTCCTTGAATAATACCCAACACAAAAACTGACATTCCCTATTACAACCCTAAGGCATCTTGCAGAGTTCTTGGGGCTACTTTGAATAGTTTTCTCCCACTTTTCTCCTTTAGAGCTGGCATGTCTTGTTGCTTTAAGATGCCTTACTAGGCAGTCCAACTTCCTACCCTTTCACATTTTCAGGAAAACCAGATATTCTAGTATTTTAGAATTATCTGTAAATTAAGAGGAAAGAGATCCTGAATAAGGGCTTGAGAGCTCTCCCATGAAGCAAAGCCCATAAGGTTTAGTACACAGCTTTTGTGTTTTTTCCTATGGACGCTCAGGGCCCTTTCTCCTTATTTCCTGGTCTTGTAGATAGGACAGAATGCTCGATGAAGAGATTCTGTGTTGTATTCGCATAAACTGCCCAGTTCACAAAGAGCAAAACAAGGAATTCCTTTACCCCAGGTTGGTACACTAATGTGAGGATGTCTGTGGTGATGGTATTGGTAATTGTACAAAGACATCCCCTCACCATCATGCCCCTGGCCTTTTATCCTTGGTCCGAGGTTCTGCCCTGAGGACTTGGGGTCATGATCCTTGTGATTCAGCAAAGAAGCTCTGGAGAGGCAGGGTGCTTTGGTGGGGGCCACATTGGTTTTCCCTGGGAGTTGTTTCCTGGCACTTAACCTGGCTTTTCATTTGATACAACATCCCCAGATATTCACTGGATATCATGTAAGTTACCTGATGCCTCCCTGGGCTTACAGATGTTCTCAGCTCCTTTTTAGCAAGACACAGCATGCCTTCCTACCAAAATGGAAAGACAGCAAAAATCCCAGCAAGGACATGGAAACACTGAACCTTTAGGGAGAAGATGGCAGAAGCCAGAGGGGTCTGAGTGAGTGGGTAGAGAGGATGTCCTTGCCTTGCAGAGGGACAGCCTCACCCTCATGGCCCATCCATCCCTTACCATGTCTCCTTTTTCCCTTGGTTGTGACCTAACTGAAGCAAGCCCTGAGAAGACGATAGGGCCTTTGACTCTGATTCACACATACAATATACTCAACCCTGAACCTCTGGGTGCAGACTTCTCCCTTCCACTTGTACCCACAATGACCTGTCAGGCAGAATTGGGCTCACTGATCTTTAGCTGAGGCCAGGCCAAGCACTCCTTTCCTGCCTTTCAAACTCTGTGATTTCCACCCCAAGTCCCTGTGAACCTGAGAATCACTTAGAGGGAACTTCCCAGAGTTCCCTGCCCTCTGCCTCTGCACTGGGTGAGGTGTCAGGGCAGGGCCTTACCATGAGGAAAGAGTACCCGATCCAGAGGCTGCGCCAGCCCAGGGGACACTGCGGGATGGTGATGTCCTGGCTATGCACGGCAATAGCTTGTGAGGGTGTCTCACACACAGAGCAGCGGCTGATGTACTGGGGAATCTGGGAGTGGCCGACAGGCATCATGGGGATGGGGGCGGTGGTGGAGAGCCAGTAGGATTTGTCGTTGCGCCTGGCATAGTGGCACACTTCATTGATGTTGCAGTAGATGAAGGGCATGGTGCTGAAGCGGGGCAGGCAGGAGCCGGCAAACCCTGGAATGAGAGAAGGTGGGCAGGGGGAGGGCTGTGATGAGCTCCAGGGTCACTTGCACTTGATTAGATGGTGGTTTGGGTGTACGTCCAACTGTGTGTACCCAACCAGGGTACTCCTCTACTGACAATCCTCTAACACTGTACACACACTGAAGCCTGTTGATTACATCCTCTTTTAAATGCACCAGGGAAGTTTGACAAGGAACAGAATCTTCTTATAAATGGAATAACGACCAACTAATTGATCTGCTTTGCAAAACCAGCGTTTAATAGACTGAGTCTGCGTTAAAGAATCAGCACACCTGTAGCCAATAAAATTAATTATCAGATCATCATCATCACCCTGGTCATCTTATTTTTACTACTAATTGCTAATATTGAAGGGATGCTTGATATGTGCCAAACACTGTCCAAAGCATTTTACATTTAGTCATTCGTTTAATCCTTCCACCACCCTATGAAAGAGGTACTAGGATTAGTTTTGTCCCATCAGGGAGGGAGCTGATTAGAGAGGTCAAATAATTTGCCCGGGGTACACAGCTAATAAGTGGGAGAGCCAGGGTTTGAATCCAAATCTACTTGACTCCAGAGCTGGTGCTCATAACCCACTACACAACACTGGGCCCACCAAAGGGTGGCAAGGGAGAAGAGGTTGGCTCTTGGTCCTTATGGGGACAGATGACCAGGGCTGGTGGCTAGAGCAGGTACCTACCCAGGTCCTGGTTGTGGGCTTTCTCCTGCCCCTCCACGAACAGCAAGCTGTAACCCACCCACAGCTGGTTCATCCCGATGGGGCACAGGGGCACCTGCTCTGACTGGCTGTGCTTCACCAAGGTGTAGCCCATGTGCATGCTCTGGCCAGGCATTCCAGGCCTCCCAAATGGGCCCTGCTTTCCGGGAGCTCCTGAGAGGGAGAGAGCATAAAAGGGGTGAGCCTGGGACAGCTAAGAATAACATCAGCTCCTCACTTTGTGCCAAGCATTGTGCAAGGCTCATTATGTACATGTATTAGCTCACCCGATCCTCATGAGAAACCTAGAAGACAGTAGTATTAGTACCCCAATTTGTAGATGAGGAAACTGAGGCTCAGAGGGTGTATCTGGCTACAGAGTCTCCAAAGTATACTTCCTTCCCACAGCCACCTTGGCCTTGGGTTGTCTGCATGAAGATGAGGGGGCAGAGTGGGATACTTCTCAGGCTCAGGCTTGCGGCCCTCATAGAGGAGTTACTACCTGGAAACTTAACTAGAGGAACAAAAGCAAAGTTAAGATTAGCAGTTGCAGCTCAGTGGTTGAGTGCCTGCTTCACATGTACAAGGTTCCGGGTTTAATCTCTGGTACCTCCTAGAAGAAAAAAAAATAAAAAAAAAAAGGCAGGGGCAAAATCGTGCTCTCCTTTCCTGCCCATGGCAGACATACCTAATCAATCACAACCCTTTCCTAGTGAGCCTCAGAATGTTCTCTACTCAGGATAATTGATTGACAATTGATTGACAATTGATGAGAGTTATGAACAGCCATACCTTTCAAAGACACTTCTCAAATCTTGTTATCCCTTGAACACTCCCACTCCAAGTCACAATTCCTGGTAAAAAGCGGAGGTGTAGTGCAAGGGGCCATGCTATAATATAGGGTCATAGATTATAAAAGCTGGTAGAGAACTCAGGGATTTAGAACAATCCTTTGTCTTCTGGCATGTAGGGCATCCTTTCCCAGGCTCAGATGGTGATTGGGAGTGACTGGGTTAGAGCCCAGTTCTCTAGCCTCCTAGTATCCAGCTCTACTACCAGGTTTACTGATTCTGAGGTTCGAGCTCTTAACTCATGCCCAAGCCTCAAACCTTCACAGCAGCCCTCTGCCCCCTAATGTTGACATCACCAGACCTTCAAATCCTGGAGGGCCTTGCAGTCCAGGAAGACCAGGATCGCCAAGATCCCCAGGCAGGCCTGGGAACCCACTGGGGCCATCTTTGCCAGGGGTGCCAGGTAAACCTTTAGAGCCTGCAATGAGAGAAGGCCCACAAAGGGTACTCAATGTGGAGGACCTCCAGGAGCCCACCCCCCTCCCCAAAAGGAGACTTGTATGTCATGCCCAGGACTCACCAGGAGAGGGCGTACTGGCTATCAACTGGGTGAGCACCCTGAACAGCAGGGCTGAAGCCTGCCTTAGTTCATGATGGGAGCATCCCTGCCCTGGAACAGCACTCTGAACTTAGCCTTTATGAGTCCCTTCACACCATTTTCTTCCACCATCCTTTCATCCCCCCAGCAAACCTGGGAAGTATGAAGGGCAACTGCTAGCATCCAAGATCAGAAATGAGGACACTGAGGCCCAGAGATCCCTGAGGCCATCCAATTAGTGCAACCAAGACTAGAAGCTAAGTTTTCTGTCTCCCAGCCCAGGGCTTTCTCCACAACTTCTTGTTGCTCTTTATCCACACCCCGTCTGCCCTTTATATACTCAACCACACTTTAGAGAGGGACAAGCTATCAGAAGTAGCTCTCACACTCAGCCCTGCTTGCCCTGTTAGTCCTTCTCCTGGGAAAGAAGCTTGGGAGCTTTGTGAAGGAGCAGAGGAAACACTTGATGAAAGCACCCCTTTGGAGCTGGGTTTCCAAGCTGGTTCCTTCAGCCTCCCAACCAAGGCTGTCTCAGTTCCCCAAGAAGTACCTTATCTCTGGTGCTGTCCTCACCTTGTAGGCCTACAGGGCCTTGAACCCCAGGGTCCCCTGGAAGGCCAGGGATGCCATCGATGCCTGGTAGACCCAAGGGTCCAGGAGGAACTTGGATGGCTTCTGCAATTGGTGTTTGTCCAGGAGCACCTTGGAGGCCAGCAAAGCCTGCAGGCATTGGGGGAAAATGAAAGTGTCAGGCTGAGACAGAGGAGGAGGCCAGGGTGGGTCCCCATAAGTCTTTCTGTCCAGCGTTCACCAAATTTCTGCCCTTCTCATTTGTCTCCATAAGATACCTCCAGTTTGGCTCTCACCATCCTTTACACAATGCCCCCTTTACCTCTCTATCTCTCGAGTGGATTGGTAGCTCCTTGAGAATAGAGACTGGGTCACATTCATCTTGTCTCTTCAGGACCCATAGGGCCTGGGATATGGTAGGTAATTGGGAAATGTTACAGAGATGCTAGCTTGAGCCTTTGCTCAGGACTGAGGGTCTTGGTTTACTCATTTGTTGGTCAGAGTACAGTGCCAAAGAGCTTGAGGGATGTGTCTGACCCCAGGAGTTCAGTTGGTATCACAGCCTTGGATCCCAACCCCAGTTTACTAAAAGAAGCTGAAAAAGCCAGTTTGCTTACTAATTCATTGAACAAGTGTTTCTCGAGTGCCTATTATGTGTCAGGCCCCTGGTAGATCAGGGTATAGAGCAGTGAATAAGACAGACCTTTACAGAGCTTATGGTCTAGTGATAAACAGGAAAAATGCATAACCTGACAAATTCTGTAATCTCACTGCAAGTTGTGAGAAGTGCTATGCAGGAAATAAGTAGTGCAGTGACAATATGGGGCAGCAGAGGGGAGTATGGGGTGGGGTATCCTGCTTCAGAGGGAGTGATTAGAGGCCTCTTGTAAAAGGTGAAATGTTGTAAGCTGAGACCTTCAAGGCACTAGAAGGAGCTAACCATTTGAAGAGAAGGGGACGAGAGCATTCCAGGAAGTAGAACTAGCATGTGCAAAGGCCCTGCGGCAAGACAGGACTTAGTGTTTTGGGATAACTGAAAGAGGCCAGTGTGGCAGGAGCATGGTGAGCAGCAAAAGGAAAGGGCTAGGTGATGAAGATGTAGAGGAAGGCATCACATAGGGATTTGTGGGTCATAATTTATTCCTCTGTCAATGGCAGTCATTGGGTGATTTCTGCTTTTACAAGATCATTCTGGCTGCTGTGTGTGTGTGTGTGTGTGTATGTGTGTGTTTGGGGGGTTGCTGCACAAGGGAATCACAGAGACCAGTTTGCAGGCCATCGCAGTGGTTCCTGTGAGAACTGATGGTGGCTCAAACCTGGGTGGTAGTGGTGGAGGCAGGAGAGGTAACTGGATGCAAAGCACATTGAGGAGGTAGACTCCACAGGTCTTGTTAATGGATTGTGTGCATGTGTGTCTAGGGGTGTAGTAAAGGATGGACCTTCATTTCTGGATTGAGCAAATGGGAGGCTGGTGATCTGAGTACAAACTCAATCCCCACTAATGCAGAAATAATGCAGAGAGGGAGGTCAGTGGCAGGTTCTTCAGCAACAAAATAGCAGTGACCTTTAGAGCTAATGGAGATAAAAGTATCTCAAAAGTGGAGAAATCCCTTCTGGGAGGAGCTTGATGCAGCCACTTCAAGCATTCTCAGAGTGGTGAACAGGGACTCCTAAAGGAATCTTACCCCCATGTCCCTCCCTCAAGCTCAGGGCCAGCCCAGCACATGCTCTCAACTCACCTTTTGGCCCTGCCTTTCCTTTCATCCCGGGAAATCCTGGATCTCCAGGTGGCCCAACTTTGCCTGGGGTCCCCATGAAGCCAGGCTCCCCTTGCATGCCTGGCAAAGTCCAAAGGAAAGCAAGTCAGGGCCTAGCCTGGTAGTGGGGAGGGCTGAGAGCAGGCAGAGGCGAGGTAGGGAAGCACATTGTCAGCTGGCCTCTCCTCCCAGGGCTGCAGGAAGGGATCAGCTTTGTGGAGTGGTAAAAGGCCCAACAGCTGGCCAAGCCACCATACCTTTCAGTCCCAGCTCTCCAGGGAGGCCAGTGAAACCTGGGATTCCTTGGTCTCCCTTGGGCCCATGAGGGCCAGGAATTCCAGGGAAGCCCGGGTCTCCAGAGTCGCCTTGATCCGAGGATGGCCCGGGAAAACCTGGGGGCCCAGGAGGGCCTGGGCGGCCTAGGTATAAGATCAGTAGAGGGATGAGGGACAATTAAGCAGGCAGTGGCCACTGCCAAAGCCCCAGGGACTGATAGGAAGCCAAAGCCCAGCCCCAGGGCACAGAGAGAGTACACCCTTGCTGCCAGTGGGGCCCTAGTGCCCAGACCTTCTCAAACTCTTTTAGCAAAATGCAGCCAGTTCCCATCTCCTGTGTTCCTGCTGGGGGCAGTGATGGGAGGCCAAGCAGGCCCGTGCATGTCCAGCTATAGTGACTGAGTTGTATACAGGGCCTCCCCAAACTCAAGACAAATGGTCTTTGCCAGCCCTCCCAAATTTGGGCTTCCTGTGTTTACCTTGTTCTCCATCTAGGCCTGGTTGCCCAGGGTCACCAGGCTGTCCTGCAATGACTGAGGGCAAGGAGATGCCTGGGGCACCAGGGAGACCAGCAGGGCCTTGGAGACCCGGGAAACCTGCAAAGAATAAATAAGATGGATGGGCTTTGCTTGCCTAGGAAAGGACTAGCCTCTCAGAAAAAATGGAAGTTCACACAGAAAAAATGTAGGTCTTTAGGTAGGGGCCGGACCAGAGGATACCAACACAAAGCTCCTCTTCCCTTCAGCCCATCGGACAAACACAAAACTGACAAGAGCTCAGAGGCTCCCTGGTCCCAGCAAGAGCTGCGTTTTATTGGGATAGAGCTGGGAAAGGTTCTAGCTCCCCAACCTCGCTGGTAATGGAAACATTTTAGGCTATTGCAAATTTCCCCAAAATCGGAAAGGAAAGAAAGCTTGCTGGCAGCACCTGGAATGTAAGTTTCCCAAAGTGTTCTGAAACCCACTGTAACAATCAAAAACCATTTCATAAGTTAGCAAACGATGTCTGGTGCTGCTTAAAGAAGGTTACAGATAGAGGCAGGGCGCAGGCTGCCCGCCAGTCAGAACAGAGTCCAGCACAATCAAAATGGAGGCCAGCTAGAGTGTGCCAGTGTCTTCTAGGGTTAGAGGCAAACTGGTAAACCATCTGTTATAGGTGACTCAATATATTAGCTGAATGAATGCTTTCCAGAAAAAATTGGCTATAAAGCAGATTTTTCATAACTAAATCCCCCCTTTTTGGCAAAAGAGTATAAAAGTAGATGCAGAGTTCTTGTTTGCTCAAATCTTAACACTGTTTTACATTTGTGGAACAGTTTCTGTTATATGTTCAAAATAAAAAATCTCAGGTGATTACAGATTTATTTAATATTCACATGTCAAATGCATAGGTGGTAATCCTGATGGGGAAACTACCTCAATGCATATATACAAATGTAGAAGTTCATATTATACATGTAGCATGGCAGATACATATTTATTACTTTTACACATTCTAGAAAACATTCAAATGAAGATAAATAGATTCAAACTGGTTGATAAACTGTTCTGGTGGTTGAGTCTTCATTTTATTTTGTGAAAGAAAATCCAAAAAATACTAATGTTGAATTTCTTATCTTATAGTCATCTAAAAACACAGTAAATCCATAAAAGATGCTAGATTGGTTAATTGAGGTGGTTTTTAAAATGGTTTATTATCTAATTAATTGATTGCTAGGGAAATCTAGGGAAGGAAAAAAATTAATTTGAAGAAAAGTCTCCCAATTATTTAGGTCCAGAAAAGAAACAAAAAAAAAATTATTTGCAAAGCCATATGGTACTATTTATAGCACAATCAATTATGTCTTTTAAAAATTTTTTTTATTTTTTATTTTACCGGGAGGACCCGGGGATCGAACCCAGGTCCCTTCATATGGGAGATGGACGCCCAACCGTTTGAGCCACATCCATCCCCAATTATGTCTTGATGAACCTTTGAAATAATTTTCTTTTTCACATAGGTAAAAATCTAAGAAGAAAAGACATATTATATATTTTTCCCCTGAAAATATAGCTTTATGCATATATATTACATATATATAAGCTGAAATTATATAAAATCAATAAACTCACAACACATACAGTAGAGTAAGTGTGGGCAGTATACAGGTTATAAAAAGTTCCCATGGTAGTTTATAGGGCCTCTCCTCCTTTTAACTGTTTTGATTTTATGACACTGATATAGTATCAAACCTGATACTATAAAGTGCCTTTAATCAGAAATAAAGGCACTACTGATATCAAGTAGGGCACAAAGCTCAAGTATTTCTTTGATTAAGAATAAAACACTTTAAATGAGATGAAAATGCAAGACAGCATTCCTTTACAACTCATTACTGTGTCAAAGCCTAAAAAAGATAACCTACATATATAAGTACAGCCTCTAAATATTTAGTGTAAACATTAAAATTAGTAGCATAATTTAAAGTTACTTAGATAAAGGCATTGGAAGGACAGGGATTGCTCTATGAAGTTTCCTTAGGGGTAAATCCTCTTTTTACAGACTTTCATTATCAAATCAGAGATGGGTTCCTGTGGTTGGGTGGGCGTATAATATTTATTGTATTATTTTTAAACAAATTGTTATAACTAGATATTGAAAGGATACAACAGAATGTTTATGTAGTATGTAGAGAATAATCCAGAGATGACACCTGTGTTCCAATCACTCACTCGAAGATCGAGAAGATAGTATTACCTTTGAATTTCACTGTGTACCCTTCAGATTCCACCCTTTTCCCTCCATCTCAAAGGCAACCACTCCTGAATTTTGCATTCATTGTTCCCTTCCTTTTCTTCATAGTTTGGCCATAAACAATATGTGTTTGGTTTTGCTAATTTTTGAACATTTATCAATGGAATCATACCCAATGTACTCTTCTGCTACTTACTTTTCTTTTTCCTCCCTCAACATTATGTTTTTGAAATGTATCCCTCTTGACGTGTGGTGTTTACTGCATATGTAATTGTGATTTTTATTAGCTCAGATAGCTAAAGGAAATGAATAATGACCAGACATGCATAGTCAAGCTTTGAAAACAGAAGAAGAAGCGCCCCTGTGCTTCCATCCATTTCCTTCTTCTCTAGCTCCTGTGAACGAAATCACACAACCTCCCTGCAGGCTTGGACCCTGCTTCAAGCCCCCCCCCCCCGCCCTGGAGAAGCTGCTGGCTTTCATGAAAGAGCAGGTTGGTCCAGACCACAGGAAAGAGTAAACACAGAAACAGCCGATGTACCAATTCAAAATACAGCAGGTAATCAATTCATGTTTGAATACAGTTCCTGAAAAACACATGAACATTATACAAACATACACTTAAACAAATGCAGTGTGCTGGGATCTCAGGCCCTGGAACTATGAGGAACAGAATATTTTGCAAATATGATATTTCCTATGTTATATTGAGTGGGATGTATATGGATCTTCAGGACATTCCTAGGCAAAGGAAAAGAACAGAATTCATTCCTACTGTTAGATGGGAAAAGGGAGGCTCGGAAAGGGATTTCAGGTGATGTGGTGAGTCAGGGGCAGGGATGAGGGTAGTTCTTGTGTTCTAGTAAACCTTCCAGACACTAAGCATGTGTCATGTGCTTGTCCTAGGGAGAAATTTATTCTCTTAGTCAGGGATTTCTTCCAGCAGACACACTGTTTTCCCAGGGCCCAGGCCAGTGCCAACTATAATGGATACTGAAGAATTTCTGGCAAATTTCTTGTTAAGTGGACAAGCTTTGTCCCCAAGGACCATTCAAACCACCCAAGAGTGCAAGAGAGGCCCTGAGGTTAGTAGAGAAGAGGGGAGTGAATTTGGAGGCTGGAGGGGACTTGTTGAACTGGTCCCTGACATACCCTCACAGGAAAGCCCTAGGAACAGCATACTGTCTTTTTCTCAGCAGTCAGTGCCACTGGGTTCTGAGATTCCCAGAGGTGTGCAGACATGCACAACTTAACCCTGTGAGCCACGTGACCTGGACGAACCCCAAACCTGGCTCCTCCAGCAAGGCCTCACTCAGCTTTTACAAAACCTAATTTGGGCTCACTTACCTCGGCCACCCTTTTGTCCTCTTAGACCTGGCTTCCCTGGGGCTCTGGTGTCAATTCCTGGAGAGCCTTTTTCCCCTTTGGGGCCAGGCAAGCCGGCAGGCCCAGACACACCAGTGATACTGGGTCCTAGGAGAAGATGCAGAGGGAAGGGCACAGAGTTCAGTGGGGGTGCGGCTCTCACGCCTAGCTCACTTGCTTGGGGCCCAAGGGGGCCTGAAAGGCACCAGAGCCTGAGTCCTGAAGGAACAGGAAGGAAAAACTCTTTTGGGTAGGACAGACCCCATCCTCCTTCCTCCTCACATCAAGGGATCCTAAATTGGGGGCTGGCAAGGAGATCATTGGGTCCAAGGATATGGGATACACAGCAATTGAGAACTCGTGGCCAACCCCTGCCAGGCTTCTGGAAGAGCTGGTGCCCTCTTCCTCACCCTTGGGGGGCGGGATCTTCCTTACCTGGAGTGCCATGGGCACCCTTAGTGCCTGGAAGTCCATTCAATCCCTGTAAACCAGGAAGTCCAGGGAAGCCTGAGGGGAGAGAATATCAGAATTGGCTCCAGCAACTCTGAGTCACTGTGAAGCAACCTGCTCCAAGGGTACTGCAAAGTCCTTATTTTAAAGGTCATGGTCTTTCTCGAGGCATTACTTAATGTTTTAAGGGATAACAGACCACCCCTAACCTACATCCTCTACTCTAGGTTCTCATGACTTTTATCAGAGACTAATACTGCTTCAAGAGTAGAGCATTAGCTAATTAGTTATCTTCAAGAATAACTCAGAGTAGCAATGCCAAGGCCTGCCATTTCTCAGAGACTGGTTCTAGAGACTCACTGCCCAATCTCTAAGTCAGGGAAAGTCTATGTATGCCAGGGCAATGACCTTCCTGTGAACTCTTCTCTCCACAGAGTCTATGTTTTTCTTTTCCCTTTCATGCTTGTGCTTCTTCCTTCCTCTTCTTCCTCCTTTCCTTTTCTTCCTTTCCCATTGTCTCTCATGTGACCCAGTCAATGACTCCCCTAGGTATGACTTAATACCAGCTAGTGTCACCTAAGATAAAATAGTCGCTGTCCTGTTTTGAAGGGAGGACACTTTCCCCCATTGCCTACTCCTCAATACACATACCTTTGGGTCCTACTAGGCCAGGGGCTCCCTGGGGGCCAGTTGCCCCTGGATGACCAGGAGAACCTGTAAGCCCTGGGTCTCCTCTCAGGCCAGAAATCCCAGGGAAACCTAAATGTGAAACCAAGGCAGAAAATCAGAATGAGGCATGGCTTGATGCTAATTCTAGTGCTTTCATAATAAAGTTTGTCATGTGCCAGAGTACCTGGGGAGCCAGGAAGGCCAATATCTCCAAAAATTCCAGTTTTTCCTTCTTCACCTTTGTTCCCTGGGAAACCCACATCACCAGCTGGGCCATTTTTTCCTTTCACACCTACAACACCAAGAAAAATGCTGCATGGTCAGGCCACATTTTGGGCAGTGTGTTTCTCCACAGGAGCGGGTGAGCAGGAAAGTGAAACCACTTTGGACTACTGAGGGACCTAGATCTAGGGCTATTCAGTCCAATGAAGAAACTGAAAAGGATCACATTTGTAGGTGCCAACCAATTGAAAAGTAAGTGAACTTTTTCTGGATGCCCCCAGAACTGGGAGCAGTGGGTAGAAATGTTCAAGAAGCACAGTTTAGACAACTATAAAACTAAGTGAGTGGGCACAATTTCTGAAAGGTCTCTGCAGCCTATGAGTCTTGAAGGAAGAGCAGGTGAATTTGCTTGGGAGAAATTACGCTGCCTGTGAGTGGACACATTCCAGGTGGAATTTTTCTGCACTAGATGGAAATTGCAGAACTTGGAGTTGACTTCTACAATTCCTTCCAACCCTCAGTTTGGAGGAGTCTGTGAGTCACGTGAGACAAAAGTACAGCAGACTTACCTTCAAAACCAGGCTCCCCAGGTTGTCCCTTGGGTCCTGGGCTACCAGGAATTTCAAGTATCTGGCCTGGATCTCCTAGGGATATTGAGACTGTGTTTAAAAGGGTCGGGGAAGTGCTAGCTCATTTTGCACCAGAGTCTTTTTGAAGCCAAACCTTATTGAGACTCCATATAGTCAGAGGAGGTCCTTGTCAAAATTACCCTTTGGGTAAATGGTGACCAGTCACCATCAAAGAACTGGGATGCTTCCAGGCTATTGGCATGAAATGCTGAGATATGCAGTATATCTCCATGAGGAAACACATCGCTGGGCTCAGTATGGGCAGAGAGGGGCCTGAAAACATCACCATCATGGAAGAGTGAGGAGAGCAAGGATGGGAAAACTTCCTGCCCAGTGGGTTGGGTTTAGCAGGGGAAAAGACTGTCTAGATCCAAGGTTCCCCTCTGCTGCTAAGTCTGGAAGGCAGTCTGGTCAAACCACAAAGCCAAAGGAAGCCCCTTCTTAGCTCTAAGAAAGCCATGGAAATACAGCTTGGTTGCAGCGTCCTGGAGAACTAAGGACTGCAAAAGGACTTTGGCCAAAGGGGAAATGTAAATCAATTCACTTTCCCCTAAACAAAGTCTTTTTCCAAGAGAGCCCTTGGCCTGCTAGTAAGTTGACTTTGCTCTAGAAAACCACATTAAAAGAGAAAATGTTCCTTACCTTTTGAACCTTGGACACCAGCTGCTCCTGGGAGCCCGGGAGCCCCACTGAGACCCTGGGTACCCTTCAAAGCAACGTGGGAATCATCATTTCTGCCCAGACCTCAGGGACTCCCACCCTGCCATGCACCTTCCCACTCCCTGAGCCACTGCCTGAGAGAAGTCTGTCGTGTACTCCGTGGCAAGGGTGGGGTGGGAGAGTACATCCTGCGAAGGGGAGGGTGATGAATAAAGGGCAGAATTGCATACTTAGGGTTTTTAGGGAAGGGATTCAATCTGCCGATTAATCCTGGTCTTGTCACTCATAACTTCTCACTGCCCGTCAAAATTGGAATCTTGGGAAATCAAGATCTGGCTGCTCTAATCTCTTATTAAATACAGAAATTGACAGTAAGGGTAGGCACTTGGTGTAGCAGACAAGACAGTCTGCTACCACCTCCCTTGCCAAAGCTCTGGAGCCATTCTTTATGCACAAAAATAAATGCTACTCCACCATGCAGGGCTAACCCTCTGCTGCTGACTCTGCAAGGAATATGAGGTCTTTCTTATACCAGGTAGCAGGTTGTATGTGTGCAGGTGCTCAAGTCTGAATTGGGGCTAATGTTACCATTTTCACAGGAAAAGCTGCCTTCACTGGCTAATGTCTGACACACTATCTGAGCCTGGGAAGTGAGCATGTCAGCTACCATCAGCACGTTTCACTCACTGGTATGATTTTTTTTTAAAATCCACTTAATTTTTTCGGTGTACAATTCTATGAGTTCTGGGCTGCGTCTCTGTGCTCACTGGACCACTATTACACCATCACTCCCCAGGATACCCACTCCATTCCACCTGCTTCCTCTCCTGGCTTTTCCCTGCATATTGCCGTATCTACTAATTTTGAGCACACTGGATACCCCTCCAGAATGCGTTCCCCCTTGCTTTTGTCCTTCCTAGCATGGGTAGTCAGGACCATCCAGTTTAGATATATTTATTTTGCAATAGCTTCAGGTGTGTGTGTGCATGTGTGCACATATGTGTGTGTGTGTGTGTGTGTGTGGTGTGCTCTCTCCATCAGATGGGCTGATACTTCTGAAGGATGAGGATTTTACCTGCAGGGAGCACAGGTCTTCTGTGATCCTGTTCATTCAGAGCCTTCAATACTACTATTATGGCTACTGTTTACTCAGAGCTTTACACCTAGCATCTGAACGAATCCTCACTACTGTGTGAAAAAGGCTGAAATATTATTGCCATTTGTTATGGATGAGAAAAGTGAGGCTCAGGGAAGGTAAGAAATGTGTTCAAGACCGCAGAGGTAAAGAGGAATGGGGCTGAGATTCAAACCCAAGCCTCTTCTATCACCTTGCCTTTTAAGAGCTCAGAGAAAGTAGACTTGATTTTTTGCCAGTTCCTGCCTCTCACGGAGCTTCAGAGACCTTTCTACCAAAAAAAAAGGATCTGTCCTGAATTCTTATGATGTGCCAATATGAGATGCTGGCAGTGGGTTGCAGACAAAAAAAGCATGTAAGGTTTCTTCTCCAGTGCTCACAATCTTATTGAGGAAATCAGAGCCGTACAGAACCAACTAGGATCAATATAAGCAGTGAGAAGTGAAGTGTGCCAGCACAGTAGAAGCTCAGGGACTCCTGGAGGAGATGAGGTCAGGGCTGGGACCAGAAGGTGGGGTAGATATTAGGCAGAGGAGGAAGGAGGTACTGCCATGTGGGAGAGATAGCATGAGCAAAGGCACAAAGGATGGGGTGTTCTGAAAAGGCTGAGAAGACCTGTCAGACTCAGAGAGGGAGTTGTCTGAGGACATCCTGAGGGAAGGGCCTGGGAAATATTTTGGGATCGGAAAGGTAGGCAATGGGGCATTTCCCCTGGTTAGCAATGGAGATCCCTCCCCAGTGGAGAGACAGAGTTGGGCATACTTACACTTTCTCCTGGCATCCCTGGGAAGCCTGTGATCCCAGGGGATCCCTTCAGACCGGGTAAACCCTGTAGTCCCATGGAGCCAGGGGTGCCTGGCCTTCCAATAAGTCCTTTGATGGTGCTGGGGAATCCTGGAGCTCCAGAGAGGCCTGTGGGCCCTTGGAGGCCAGCCTCTCCTTTGTCACCTGGGAAAGAAGCAAAAGGGCTTAGAAAATTCTGTAGGCAAGAGAAAATCTGCTCGTCAAGATGCAGGTCCCCTGGCTCACAGGCAAAGTGTGGACTAGGGGGAAGTTAGCTGGGTGTTGGGGAATGTGGGATGGAGGAGTGAGGGGAGATGCCTTCAGCATTCTGGGGCACTTCTCAGAGCCAGCCCACCTCCAACCCTGGAAAAGCTAGTTAACACTCATGTCCCACTAACGGGCAGGCTTCTCCAGGGGTGCCATAGCCTGCAGTTCCAAACTCAGCTCCACAATGGCAGTGGCAAATAGCAGGTTCAAAGTTCAGGTGTTCCTTGGCTCCAGGGAAGGCAGCTTCCCTGAACCCCCTGCTGCTATCTGCACTGCTGCCCTGGAGGGGCCATGGACTCTGGGGGGCCTTTTTTTCAAGAAGGAAGCTGAGTTTGGTCATAACATCATTTTTGGGCATTGCTCCTGCCCATTCCCTGCCCTGGCACCTCTGGGTCCAGGAAATCCATGTGATCCAGCAGAGCCCTGAGAGCCTTGGTCTCCTTTCAACCAAAGGTTCAGCATTGGAGGTTTGGGGCTGGGTATTCCGACTGGCCCTGGATTGCCTCTGTCTCCTGCAGGAAGGGAGAGCAAGAGATCAGCATGTGAGAGTGCTTAGACACAGACCCAGGCATGGGGTGAGCTTCCATATCAGTTCTTCCCACCACCCTCTTTCTGGGCCCTTCTGTCTTCTTCTCATCACCCATTCTCTCAACTTGACATTTCTGTGCAGACCTTCAGCTCACACAAGCCACTCTAGACCCTTTAGACCCTACTCAAAACCCTCCTCCCATGATAATCTGGGAATGTATAGACAAGGCATCTAACAGGCAGTATTAACTCAGAAGTGATTAGATCTTTTGGTTTAAAGGGACATAATTCAGAAGCTGAAAATCATATTATCTAACACAGGGTTGGTATCAGCCACAGGAATGACAAAGCCAACAAACAAAATGTATCTTTGGAAGTATAGGTGGCAGTTCCAGAATTCAATTCCCAGCTCACCTTTTTCACCAGGTCTACCAACATGTCCAGATGTTCCAATTCTTCCTGCTGATCCAGGAACTCCCTTCAATCCATTTGTACCAGGAATACCAGGGAGACCTGACATCCCTGGAAAACCTAGCAGTCCAACAGACCCCTTCTCACCTGTGGAGAAACAAGAACTTCTATCATTATCCCCATTTTATGCACAAGGAAACTGAAGCTCACTGGGGTTAATTAACTTGCCCAAGGTCACACAACTAGGAAGCTGAAAAGAAGGGATGCATACCCAGGTTTCTCTAACTCCAAAGCCCATGCTCTTAGTCATTACACATTATTCCACTTCCCTGGAAAAGGATGTGGTAACACAAAAGAAAGAAGACGAATTAGAGCACGGGTGTGGCACAAAAATAAAAGCCTAGGGCCAGGAAGCAGGGAGCTGAGCTCTAGCCCTGGTTCCCCTGCTAACTAGTTGTGTGACCTTGAAGCAGTCATTTCTCCCTGCATAAAAATGTGCCCAACTTCCGATGGATAGCAGGGTGATCACAGGAAGTGAGAGCTATCAAACTCCATGGTAAGGGTTGTACAAATGAGTAAATCCATTGTGGCTGTTACTATCCTGGACTCTACTGACCATGACATTCAGCCCAATATTCCACCCAGCAAGCAGTGAGGGTTACTCACCTTGGGTGAGGATCCTCCTTCAGTACTCACTTTGTCCAACTTATCTTGCCACAAAAAGCCCTACCCATGTCCCTCCCCATTCCCCATTCCTTGGCAGACAGGAGGGGGCAAGCGGGCAGCTCAGATACTCCTTGTTATCACCCACTGGTGCCTTCCTGATCACTTACCCTTTGGACCTGGGAGGCCTGGCAACCCAGTGTCCCCTGGTAAGCCTGGGTTCCCCAGGAAGCCCATTAGCCCTGGAGATCCAGGAAGGCCTTTCAGCCCAGGCAGTCCTCTCTTTCCAGTTGATCCTGAATAACCTGTCTCACCTCTTGAACCTTTCTTTCCAGGATTTCCTGAATCAGTACAGGAGAGAACACAGGAGAGCTGTCAAGTGAGGCTCTGGTCAAATCTGGGCCACTGCCCATTCCCATGGCTTCTGGTTGGTTGGCTTGTTGGGTTTTGTAAATGGCCCTCTAACAATGGAATATGCAGGCTGCTAATAGGCAAAGGTCCTAGTAGGTTGAAGTATTAGCACCTACCACCCAGAGTGCCATGCCAAAGCTGGCAAGGATAGCAAATCCCTTCTGATATCACCTTCTTCTCCCTTTATGGCTGTGGTTCACACTTTAGCCTCTGAATGGAGCTCTGGGAAGCTAGGGTGGCAACTGTGCTCCAGTTTCCTGGTACTTCCAGTCTGAATCATTCCACAATGGCTGTTTCCTGAGCCGGTCCATGAAGTAGAGGTTAAAGCTGAGCTGTTGTTTCAGCCTCCCAGGGAGCCACGGATATAGGGCTGCCCTTTTAATCCCTCATGCAAGCAGTTAAATCAGCCAGCTCCTTGGCATTAAGGCTGAAAGACCCCCTAGTGCCAAATACTGTAGAAATCTCCAATGCCCATTTGGTCTCCTAGGTATTCTGAGAAGTCTTTTACCATGCTTTAAGTTGGTCAATGGGATTAACTTCCTGAGCTGCTGCCAAAGTGGAATGTTCAGGTACAAAGCAAGGAAATTAAAAAAACCAAAGGATTAAATCAATGACAACAGAGGTATTTGGGCCCCCAAGGGCCTAAGTGAATGGCTGACTTGGCTTTCTATGGATTGAAAAGCATCAAGTAGCTGCAAGCCCCGGGAATCGAATGGGAGGCTGAGAAGGGGACCCCTACTACAAGGGAAGGAAATTTAATGAGAGCCAACTCCATGGCAGGAGTTCAGGAATCCCTGGTTTTGCAGGCAAACCTAAGTTATAGTATATAGTCAGATAATTCCCTGAGCAGCGAAGCTGGGAGTGTTAGTCCATGAGCTTGTGTGCTGTGTTTTCTTACCTGGACAGCTTAGGTGAAGACCCCAGAAACACAGAAGGACCAAGCAGAGAAAAAGGATATTAGTGTCTCAGCAAATAACTCAACTTCAGCCACTTGGCCAGAAGTGAGGGGGAGTTATGTACTCACTGAGGCTGGGTGAAGAAGGTGGTGCAAGGAAAAAGCAAGTTACAAACACCAGACTGGAACCAGGATATGTCAGGCCCCACTGCTGAGTGAGGTACTTTGGCTAAGGGTCCTCAGAGGCATGTTCATCTGAGACTCAGGCCATCAAGGTGCTCACGCTCTGTTCAAGTTCCTCCTGCAACCCAAAGCTGGTACCTTTCTGCCCCAGTGAAAGCAGTGGGGACTGGGCTAGACTCACTTCGATAAGGGCAGCTTCTCTAACTGGGGAAGGCAGGAGGAAGGCTGAAGCATGAAAAGGGGAAGTAAGGCTCTGGGAGAGGGGGCAGAGAGTTTTTGCTGTAATATTCTGGAAGCTAAACTGCAGAAGTCTGTTCTGCTTGGCACGGCAAGAGTGATGAGAGGTTCAGGAAGGCAGATCTCTTTCCAATTTGGACCATGTCACACTGCTTCTACTGCCCCTCAGGGTGTCTAGGCCCCAGGACTAGCTTAAGTCTGTAATGTTGAGGCTCTTTCTTCAAAGGACTTACCTGGAGCACCTGGAAAGCCTGCTGTTCCTGGGAGCCCGGGTTTGCCTTTGATGCCGAACATACCACCAGGGCCTGGAGGACCTGGCTGTCCCATGTGTCCTGGTGTCCCAGGGCTGCCCTGCTCACCCTTGAGACCCAGCAAGCCAGACTTTCCAGGCAAACCTAGTGAAAGGAAGGGGAAGATGATCACAGACTGGATCAAGAGCAGGGACTGGGTTACCAAATCAACTTCCAGCAGAAGACCTTGGCTCAGGACTCATCCCAGGTGCCAGATGCTACTATCTTCCCAGCAGTGAACCAGTGGCTTTGCAAGACATTTTACCAATTGTTTATGGTCACTTCTGGAATTACTAAGACAGGAAAAATGGACTCAGGTCATTTAAGGAAAATTTCCAAAAAGGGAGGGACAGAACAAAATGGTATTTCATTTTATCCCCCTAAGTAATACATCACCCAGAAGTCCCAATTCATGCAAGTATATTGGTAACTGACAGGCTTTCTGTAGATTGTTAAATAAGGGGGGCAAAAAGAGTCACCCTTGGGTCCTGGAAGGCCAGAGTCTCCAGGAAATCCTCTGTCCCCCGGCAATCCCCGGAGGCCTTGCTCCCCTGAAACACCATTTTCAGCACCGAAGATGTCACCAGTGGCTCCCTTGGAACCTGGTAAACCTGGACTGCCAACCTTCCCAGGAAAGCCATCTTTTCCAGGAAGTCCAGGAAACCCAGGCAAGCCCTTTTCCCCACGAGGTCCAGGAAATCCTAAACATAAAGAAGCAAAAATAAAAGGCCATGAATGTCTGGAAGCAATTTGTCTGAGTAGGGGGCTCTAAGATTTTTCTAAAACAAATGCTAACATTGTAATAATGGGTGTCACTTTGTTTGAAGATCAGGAATATCTGGTAGTGGGAGGCCTTGCTCAAAGGCCTCAGGGAAGTTCTATTAAGGTGAAGTCTGGCCTTTGGGAAGAGCTCAGCAACCCACTCCTAGGGCTCTCTTCTGAAGCTGCCTAATTCTGCTAAGATTCTTCCCTTCCTCCCTCTTCTTGGACGGGGAGAGGGAATTGAGGTGCCAATAAACTCCAGGAGCACATGGCTCAAGATGAACCCTCTGTAGAGCACTGGTGGTCTCTAATTTGAGCTTGCATTGAAATCACCTGGGTGATACGTGGGGAACTTGTTAAAATACAGATTGCTGGTGCCCACCCCCAGAGTTTCTGACTCAGTAGGTCTTGGGAAGGACCCAAGCATTTGCATTGCTTACAAGTTCCCAGGTACTGCTGCAGCTGCTGGCCCAGAGACCATACTTTGAAAACCAGTGGTGTAGTATAGAATAATGAAGCTCAGGTTAGAACAGTAGGATGTGAGTAAAGGGATAGAAATGGAAAATTTCCCTCTCACTTTATCTAAATCTGTCTGATCTTTAAGGATTTGATACAGGAAACTGCCACAGAACTGGCAATCAGATGACCTGGCTCCTAGTCCTAGCTCTGCCACTAATGGTGCTAGGGTCTACATTTCCTCATCTGAAAGTTAAGGGGTTGTTCCAACTGATCTCTGATGGTCCTAATTGATCTGATGCACTCTTGTTCTCTGGCTTTAAATTCTGTCTTGCTAGGTATGAAACCAGACTATCCCATCTACACCAGAGGGCAAACCTAGCTTCTTGTCATTGGCAGAAGGCTACCATAATCCAAACACAGATTCATACAAAAGGAGAAGCAGCAAAGATAAGCTCCTTTGCTTACCTGGTAATTCAGGGAGATGAATCAATCCTGGACTTCCGGGCTCTCCTTTAACTCCATGCAATCCAGGTTGGCCTGGAATCCCAGGGTAGCCATGAGCCCCTTTAGGCCCTGAAAACCCAAATGTATGTATGAGGGCAAAGGAAAGCCCGTGTGGCTAGGTATGATATGTGATGTTCTGTCAAGAGTCCTAGTCTCTTGGAGGGCCTCTTTGCCTCCCCACACTACCCTCCCCAGTGGCCATTCTATTTCCTCAGTCCCCAAGACTGCCTTTTCAGGAGGAATATGGGTTCCCAAAAGCTGCTAGACCATACTCTACTTCCTTTGGCTCATGGCCCTCACAAGTCTGCTCAGTGGCTTTCTCTGACCCCATTCCATACCTGGGAATCCAGGAGCTCCTGGGAAGCCTGATGGACCATATGACACAGGAATAATACAAGGCAAGGTGATTCCTGTAAATGGTAACATGTAAGCATCTGATGAAGCCACTAAGGCAGGGAAGATTACCCCCTAGCATGCTCCTTTACTCCCATACCATTCCATTTAATGGGACAACCAAGTTCTTCTCCCCACCCAGCAGCTGAGACCCCATTTAGAAGAATCCCAGCACCAGAAACTCTTGGGAGTTATTCCTAGTGCAATTATTTATAGAGGAGAATGGCTATAG
Organism: Tolypeutes matacus; assembly: GCA_026826555.1. NCBI lineage: Eukaryota > Metazoa > Chordata > Mammalia > Cingulata > Chlamyphoridae > Tolypeutes > Tolypeutes matacus. Next base: position 3,233,034 of record JAKSZT010054498.1, on the reverse strand, counting down.
TGTCCAAGTGCCAGGCTATCACTTCCCAAATCATTGGAGCTTGTTAGGCAGTCACTTATACAGTGAATGTTGCCTAACAAGGTTTCCTAGAGGTAGCTTAAAGCACGAAGAGCAGCAAATAGTAATTGCCTACTCACCCTGCCTTCAGACAGAACTTCTCCTTAGGATACATGCTTGGGATTGGTCCTAAGGGTCCATTTTACCCACATGACTAAATTGGAAGGTTTGAAGCCCACACCCCTCAGGTTCACATGACTATACTTTTCTTGGAATGAAGCTTTTCCTAAAACGTTGGACACTTTTGACACACCTCCTCTGGGGATCTACTGAAACCTACTGATTGTCCTCGATTAGATGTCCTGGTATATTAGTACCAGACAAAGACTGAAGGCTACTCTCTTAGCCTTGAGAGATAAACAGTGACCCTTCCTTCAGCTTCTCATTTAAAACCATCAATTCTGCTACCCAGGGAGAAGGGGTAGTCAATTTAAATGGTCAGGATGTCAAAATTGACAAGCAGGGAATAAACTGGTTCAAGATGGCAGAGTGAGATACTTCAAGGCTCCACCCCCATAGAAGCTTTGAACAGCCAGCAAGAACTAGCAGAAACATCTGTCTCAAAGCTCCAGAAAACAGTTAAAGGACTACAGCAACAAGGTGAGCACTGAATCAAGAAAAAGGTTACTTAAAAGTGGTAGGGGAGGAAGTGGATGTGGCTCAAGCAATTGAGCTCCTGCCTATCACATGGGAGGTCCCAGGTTCGGTTCCTGGTGCCTCCTGGAGAAGATGAGCAAAACAGTGAGCTGGCATGATGATCAGGCGTGGCGAGCTGATGCAACAAGGAGACACAAAGAGGAAAGACAATGAGAGACACAACAAAGCAGGGAGCTGAGGTGGCTAAAGTGATTAAGCACCTCTCTCCCACATGGGAGGTCCCAGGTTTGGTTCCCAGTGCCTCCCAAAGACAAGACGAGAACACACAGAGAGCACACAGCGAATGGATACAATGAGCACAAAACAATGAGGAGGATAAATAAAATTAAAAAAATAAATCTTTTAAAACAAGTGGTAGGATCTCCTAGTACCCTGGCTGGCCCCTCACCCACCACCTCCATGTGGAGCTGCCCTGTGCTCCCAGTGCAGATCCTTGGTCCTTTGTGTTCATACTGGGAGCATGTATGTCTGGTCCAATCTGTCTGGTGGTGGCCTGCGGAACTCAACATCCCAGAACATGCCCTGTGTGTAGAAGGCAGCTCATGGAACTCTCTTATAGAGTTCTGTGGGAGAGTAGTCAAGTCATGCTGCCTGGGGCAAAGGATTGCTGACTGTAGAACATACAGTGGACCCTGAGGAAAGTGTTTCCTAGGAAGAGGGGACATTCAGAGCCATGTAAATTGGGGAATTCCTAGGGCTTCTTCCTCATGCCCAAGACAAAACACAGGTGCAGAAACGATTAGGGAGGATCCTACCCTTTGGCCTGGAGGTATTCTGTAAACTGATTGCATGGATAAGCCCTGAAGGAGAGCACATGCACAGGTCAATCTGCAAAGACTGGGAAATGTGTTTTCTTTTTTCCTTTTTTTCCCTTTCCTTTAGCTCCTGACAACCAAGGAATGCTCTGACATAACACTAGCCGCATACAAGCTTAAGGAAGAGATGCCTCCAAGTCTAAATTCCAGGAACAACACATTAAAATATCAAAATGTCCAGATTCCAGCAAAAGGTCATAAAAGATACAAAGAAACAGGAAACAATGGCCAAGGCAAAGGAAAAGTTTAAAATCATTAGTGTAAACTATAATGTAAACTATAATCCATGCTCAGTGGCAATGCCCCAAAATGCGTTTATCAATTGCAATGAATGTACCACACTAATGAAAGATGTTGTTAATGTGGGAAAACATGGGAGGTATGGGGAGCAGGGCATATGGGAATCCCTATATTTTTTATGTAACATTTATGTAATCTAAGTATCTTTAAAAAATTAAAAAATATATTTTTAAAAATCATTAAAAACCATCCATGAAGAGGAACAGACCTGGGACATACCAGATGGAGACTTTTTAAAAAATGGTCCTAAATATGCTCAAAATACTAAAGGAAAACATGGACAAAGTACTAAAGGAAATCAGAAAGATAACAGATGAACACAAATAGAATATCAGAAAAGACATGGAAATATAAAAAGGAACCAAAAAGAGCTGATGACCACAGTAACAGAAATTAAAAATTCCCTAGAGGTGTTCAACAGCAGATTGGAGCTACAGAAAGAATCAGAGAACTTGAAGATAAGACCATTGAAATCGTTCAGTCTGAGGAGCAAAAAGAAGAAAGAATGAAGAAAAGAGACTGGAACCTGTGGGATACCATCAAGCGTACCAAAATACTTACCATGGGAGTCCCAGAGGGAGAAGAGAGAAAGAGGCAGGGAGACTAGTCAAGGAAATAATGGCTGAAAGCATCCTTAATTTAACAAAAGACATGAATATACACATATATGACACTCAATGAACTCCAAACAGGATAAGCCCAAATAGACCCTCACCATAGCATATTATAATCAAACTGTTAAATGCCAAAGATAGAGAGAATTCTGAAAGTCACAAGAAAGAAGCAATGTGTCACATACAAGGCAGTCTTAATAAGATTCAGTGGCAATTTTTCATTGGAAACCACGGAGGCAAAGAAGGCCATGGGATGATATATTCAAAGTGCTGAAAGGAAAAATATTGCCAACCAAGAATTTTATATTTGGGCAAACTGTTTTTCAAAAATGAGGGAAAGATTAAGACATTCCCAGATAAACAAAAGATGAGGGGGTTTGTCATGATTAGATTAGACCGGCACTACAGGAGAGGCTAAAGAAAGTTCTGCAGGTTGAAAGGAAAGGGCAATAGACAATAGATTGAAGTTGCATGAAGAAATAAATATCTACAGAGAGGGTAATGGCATGGGTAAATATAAATGCCAATATTACTGTATTTTTGGTTTGTAGCTCCACTTTTTACTTCCTACAGGATCTAAAAGGCAAATGCATAAAATGTAATGATAAATCAGTGGTTTTGGACTCATAATGTATAAACATGTAATTTGTGACAAGAACTACACAAAGGTATGGGGAATGAGATATAGGAACATAGATTGTGTATATGTTGAAGTTAAGTTGGTATCGAAGCAAACAAGATTGTTATAGACTTAGGATAAGTTTAAGCCCCCTGATAACTGCAAAGAAAATTTTGGAGAATATGCAAGCTCATAGAGACAGAAATGAGAGTACAGGTTGCCAGAGATGGGGGCAGGGAGAATGAGGAGCTAATGCACAAAGAGTATAGGGTTGCTGTTTGGGGAGATGGCAAAGTTTTAGAAATGGAAGGTGTAAGGGTTCAGCAATATTGTGAATATGAGTAACCCATTGAATGGTATGCTTGGGAGTGGTCGAGATGGGAAAATTTATGTTGTATATATGTTCCCTCAATTAAAGGATAAAGAAAGAGCAACTAAAGAGAAAATGACAATAGAAAGCAATATATGAGCCTGGATGGGATCTGACAAGGGAAGAGAAAAGGCTCAAAAGGACATTTTTGGGACATATGAAAAAATTGGTCTATAAACTGTTAGCTTTATATCAAAGTTAAAGCTGTAGGACTTGATAACTCCACCTAAGGTGGCTACATAAGTAAATATCCTTGTGCTTAGGAAATGTACATGGTAGTATTAAGAGTTCAAGGAGTATGATGTAGACACCTTACACTCAAGTGTTCAGAATATGGATGGAGAGATAGATAGATGGATGAAGAGACAGATGAATAGATAGATGAATGATGCGGCAAATATGGCAAAATGTTAAAATTGGTGGATCTGGGTATCTGTAAGGGGTATGTGGGAGTTCTCTGCATGGAGTATATATTATTTTTGTGACTGTCCTGTAAGTTTGAAAGTGTTTCTAACTAAAGGTTAAAAAATAATTAAAATTGGCATTCATAGCTCATCCCTAGCAAATTCTTTCTTGCTCATTCATAATGCAAATAAAAAGTCTATAAGATCACAGTGGGGAGCTTTAATAAAATACTGGTGAACAAATTGTTTGTTGGCTCCCTCAAGTGTCATTTATAAACCATTTCCATGCAAATGAAAATTAGTCTTACCTATTCATTAAAACAATCCCCCCAGGTCTGCTTTAAGCCACAGAGCCAATGGTTCTAATAAACTGCTATAGCTTTTGCCTGTACTTAAATCACAAATTGCATTTCTTGAATATATATATATATATATACAACCTATGATTCTTACTGCATACTCAATTGGCTGGCATTCACCCTCCAACTCCACTTGTATTTTCCAATATGAAGGCTTGATGGTATTTTTAGCCCTCTTGTTCTAATCCTAAATCAAGACTGGGAATTGAATAGTATGATATATTGGTTAAGAGGATGGGCTCTGAAGCCAGAGAGACCTGAGTTTGTATTCTAGTTATGCTTCTGACTAGCTGTATGGACAAGGCACCCTCTCTGAACTTCATGTGTAAAATGGAAAGTACCTACCTCATGTGGTATCTGTGAGGGTTGCATGAAATAGTGCTAATAGCACTTAGCCCAGTTCCTGACACCTTAGTAAGTGCTCAATGAATAAAAGTCCTTATCATCTTCCTTAAGAAGGAGTATTCAGAAGAGCTTGTGCAAGGCAATCTCCTGGTTTCTCCTTCAGCCAGGCTAGTGACACTACTTCGTAGCCTGGGCAGCATCTTTCTGCTTTTTAGACCTCAAATTTCTATAGTCATATTTCACAGGTGGAGAAACTGCCAAAGCCTGGATCCTTCTTCATAGATGGTGACACCTCCACTTCTGTCATCACAGATATTGATATGACAAACCTATTCCTGAGGGTTGTTTCCTACCATGTACAAGCTCTAGGGGCAAGCACCTCCTGGTGAGGTGCTTCGCCAGGTGAGGGCTTCTAACCCTGTACTCTGGACCAGGCTGAAGAACTGCCTCCATAGATAGTATCATGAATGGGACCCTGTAGAAGATGCTCCTGCTCCCAAATATCTCAACAGCTTATTGTCTCCAGTGTGCCAAAATGCACCATTGCAGTTCCATTGCTTTACGTCTTAAAGAAAAAAAGCTGAGCAAAATGCAAACATAAAGCCATCCATCCTCAATTTAGCAGATCAGTTCAATTGATTCTTTTCTTCTGTAACAGCCAGATAAAAACAAAGCCTTTAAAGGATAGGGCCAAAGACAGGCATTTGGAAAGGTTCCAGGAAAGATGATGATAAAAGGGAGGATGACTAGAAACCAGAGGAAATTCCCTTCATAGCTTCGTAACAGGCCAGTCCTGTACACCACACCAGATTTATGAAATGCAAGTAAAGGGGCAAGATGGAGAGAAGGTAAGTTCTTCAAGTCAAACTGGAATCACCTCTTCCACTTTACATCTCTGAATTCAGAGCCAAAAAAGTGATAATCAACTCTACCCATGTTTTGGTTGTGGAAGTGCAATAAATGACCTAATTGTTCACAATTTTCTCCAACAATGCAAAAATTCATCAACAGAATGAAAAGAACCTTGGGTTATCAAGATTCTAATATCTCAATTTGCTTTGGGTCCAACAAATAAATATCAGACATGCATGGAAACCTCCAGGTACCTCTCAAGGCAAGTTATGGCCCTAGTGAAGATCAGAAAATGAAATTGCTTAAGGTATATATATATGAGGCAAGCCTTTGGCATGCATTGTGAAGGAAATCAGCCAGTCTTGGAGGCTGAATGCCTGCTTACTCTTGTACTACCCCCATGAGATATGTGTTAAGGAACCTTCAAAGAAATGTCAGTGTCAGCCTTTGCACCCCAGCCTCAGGATCACCCCTCCCCAACCAGGGGGTCCAGTGTGGTGCTCAGGCCATTGTGAGGGTCTAAGACAAAAGTGAACAAAAAGGAAGGGGTGTTTTGCCAACACTGGTGTCTGAGATCCTCCAGGCCTAGCTAGCTCTCATTTCCCTCCAGCATCTCGAGCAGAGCCTCTTTGGAAGCAGCAGTTGGCTGCTTGCCCAGTGTTTGTAATAATTCACACTACTAGGTTGAAAAACCTCTGATGGCTGCATTCCTTTTCTTGGCAATGCAGCTGTCCTAGACTGGGTCACCACTGGTTAGTGAGATTACATTTAGGGGGACAGCATCTTAGTTTTTAATGATAACAGCAATGACTATGGTGCAAATTCCTGGGGCCCACAGATTATTTGTTTTTAAAATTGTGTGGAAGGGAAGCTAGGTTTGAGGAGGTGTATTTGGTTGCAGTAGAGAGAAAGAGAAAGCTAAGGCTTTAATTAAAATAATTTTTGAAAGTTGTGATACTGCAATAAGAACATTTCTGGCATCAGGCATCTCCCAGAGGATACACTATATTCCTGAATTTTTTTTGTGCCCAGGAACTAGTGAAGTTAGGTCTGATGACTTTCCTTTTGTTGTTCCTTTTGTTGACTCAGCCTGTTTTCAAGCAGCCAAAATGTTGACAATATCCAGAAGATTTGGGGTATGTAAGTTTATTGGTGCCATGATATTATAACTCAGTCAAAAACCTAGCTGCCTGCAAAATTGGTTGATGTAGAGTGAAGACCCAATTGACAGAGGGGCAGTCGATATGACCATGAATAATATCTCTGGGAACAGAGCTGGAATCACAGCTATAGCAGTTACCAGGACTTCCAAAGGGAAGAATGATTTTATTTGATAAATTCCTCACAGCTTTCATAGGAATTTGTGAAATGAAATACTTTGTTTTAAGAATCTTAAATCATTAGTTTTTAACCTGTACCATCATCCTTATTCCTTCAATTCATAATAGGTAGATTTTAAAATAAATAAAATTTTACAAGACTTAACATCCTAGGTCTTGTTTTTGTATCCTTTTCTTTTAAAAAAATTATTCAAGGTGACAAGGTGGAAAGAGGACAAATGAGTCTAAGAAATAGCTACTTGGTTATCAGGAAGATCCTTTCTTTTGCAAGTAGATATTAGTCTCCTATGGAACACTGCACTATGCGAGCCATGTTGAGAAACAGAAATATTACCCACCTTTCTCGCTATCCAGAGACTTACTATGTAGTTGGGAAAAGTCAAAGCATTAATGGAAGGAAATATATAATTAGGTGGCAATGATATACCGTGGAGATCAAGGGAAGGCTTAATGGAAGAAGCGGGACTTACATTCAAACCTCAAAGATGGATAGGATGTGACTACATAGAGAAAAGAGGAAGGGTATTCCAGAAAAAGGGAATATGGGCAAAATCTTGGAGTTGGAAATGAATATATTGTGTTTGAGGACAGTGAAGAAGACTGGTGTGGTAGACCTTTTTTTTTTTTTTTTTTTTTTTTTTAATTGTGAAGCGTGTACGGTACCATTGAAATGGTTGGTTGTGTTCATGTTTGAAGACTTTTGAATTCCACACTGAGGAGTTTGGACATTGTCCTCCATTCAGTGGAGACCTTTGGTGGCTTTGTATTAGAGAAGTAACATGATGAAATTGGTACTTTATAGAGATTAAATTGCAGCAATGTGCATAGTAGAATTGAGTGGGCAAAGTCTGGAGGTAGAAGATGAGAAACTAATTAGGAAGTTGTTGTTATTCACTTACCTACCCATCCATCCATTCATTCATCCATCTGTCCATCCGTCCATCCATCCATCCATCCATCCATCCATCCATCCGTCCATCCATCCAACCAACCATCCATCCATTTATTTCAACAAATAGGAATTTGATAAGGTAAGTATGAAATAATGAGAACTTAGTAGCAAGAAAAGGAATGGACCAATATAAGAGGCATTGCAAAAGAAGAATAAGAGATTAATCTCAAGTTTTTAAACTTCAGATGGGTAGGAGAAGTGTGGTACCACTAAAAGAAACATAAGGATTGGGATGAAGAGCTGTTCTGGCTATTTGAAAGAAGATGAGTTATTAACATAGCACTTTTACAATCTACAAGCAGGACCATCATTCATTATAAATCTTGAAATTCAAGTAGAATAAAAAGTTTAATAAACCACAGTTCACATCGTAGACCACACTCTCTTCCACACAGTTCTGCATGGTATGCGTTGATGTAAAATGGCCTATATCCATCGCCACAACGTCACTCAGGACAATCCCCAAGTCCTGAAAAAGCCTCTGTATTACAACTGCCCTTCCCCTCCCCACCCCAAAAGCGTCTAGTGACCACTGGCTTCACCTCACTGTTATAATTTCTTCCATTGCTTGAATCCCAATATGTCTATGCTTAGTGGCAAAGCCCCAGGATATGTATATCCATTGCAGGTGATGTGCCACACTAATGGAAGATGTTTATGTGAGATGTTATGGGAGGTATGGGAGGTGGAGATCATGGGAATCCCTGTAATTTTTGTGTAACATTTATGTAATCTAAGCATCTTTTAAAATATATATGAAAAAATAATAACATTCATGTAAGCAAATGCACATATATGCATATATATCTATATATCATTTTACAAATATTGGTTTGTATTGTGAAAAATTTGATTTTTACCCACAATTTTAAAAAAAAGTTTAATAAAGGGGAACATAAGGTATCAAATGAGGATTAGATTAGATACAACTAGGGTCTCTTCCCATTCTGAAATTCTATGAATTGAGGAAAGATTCTTCCCTGCTGGACTAATATTACCATACAATTTAGAAGACACTCATTATTTTTATGGCATTTGCAGTAAATCATCATCCAGCTTCTGTTTGAACTCTTCCAATAATTTTGAGCTCATATCTTCCCAAGGCAGCCCACTACATTTTCAGACAGCTCTGTTAGGAAGTTCTTCACTAAGTAGAACTGAAATCTAAGTGTTCTGCCCTCTAAGTGTACCCTAATACAATTATGATCCTTTTTCCACATGAAAACTCTTAAGAGAATTGAAAGTAGTGATTATAGCCAGCCAAGTCTCTTTTTGTCACATATATCATGCACCTGGGTCATATGTACACTATATGGGATCAGTTTTCCATGTACAAAGCCATCAGATTCCCTGACTCACCTGGAGGCCCAGGGAGACCTTGTTGCCCTGGTAGTCCATCTATTCCTTTATCTCCAGGAAGCCCATGAGATCCAGGAGGTCCTGGCCGCCCAATTCCTGGGGAACCAGTTGGACCAAGATGGCCCTTTTCACCAGGAAATCCTGGAAACCCCTTTTCTCCTGGAAAGCCCTGTACACCATCACCCTAGACAATACACAAAAAAAGAATCTGAACACAGGAAAAGAGGTAACCAATATGACTAATGGTTTGGTTTTTGTTAAAATTCTCTCTATCACTCTATTGTATCAATTAACATCTTCAGAGTTTAATTAGTGGGAATGAGCCTTGCCAGGCCTGGGTGATTTGTCAATGGAAAAGGTTGGAGGGCAGGAAACAGGAGCAGGATAATAGAAATCCCTGAGGTTGCAGAGAGCAACTGAATTACTTGAAGGGGAAAACCACCAGGAAGCTGAAGCATGTTAAGTAATATGGTCAGTTGTTACTAGCATTTATCAAATGAGACAATGAGCAATTCTAATAAAAAAAAGATTACTATTTTACAGAAAGGAAAAGCCCAGAGCAAAAAGTGTCCTGGGTGTCTTAATGAGTCAGTAACAAAGGCAGGAAGAAATGTTCCAGAACTCTATTCCACCCTGCCTCATGGTCCATAAATCGTGTATGAGGATTTATCAAGATAATAACCCAGGAATGATAAACTTACTGGAGACCCTGGCAGACCAGGTAAACCTGGTACTCCATCCTTGCCTGGAGCTCCTGTCTCACCGGGGATCCCCTGAGGTCCAGAATCACCAGGGTCTCCTGGCATCCCTGATCCGGTACTGAGAATTGGTTCTCCCTTATCTCCTTTGAGCCCTGCAGGACCTGGGGGACCAAATAAACCCTGACAAAGAGAAAAAAAGGGAATAATCAGGATATGCAGACTCCATGGAATTCTGGCACCTAGCATAAGATTTGACCTAAAGCAGGCCCTTAGTACATTTTGGCACTGTCTTGGCACTTTATCATGTTGCCATCTGGGGTTATAATTGCTCATTTATTTTCTAAATTTTGAAGTATTTGAGGACAGGAATGTAATCTTAATTCCAATTTTATCTTCAGAGCCTATCACAGTGTAGGCAAATGTAAGCAATATAAATTTTGTGGGAGGAAGAAAGGACAGGAGGGAGAGAGGTAGGGAGGGATGGAGGGAGGCAATATAGGTAGGTTAAGGCAACAAGGGGATTTAGAGACCATCCAGTCAGACCTCTTCATATTACAGATTAAAACCAGAAGCTTTCTTGTAGCCCGACCTTTCTTTTATGTGCTTTACAGTCCCCATTAATTGCTGGGGATTGAGGGGCACTTGAAAGCTCCTATTGTGCCCTAAGGTCCAAATTTGGCAAAACTTACTGGATCCCCTGCTGGGCCCTCTGTGCCTTCAGAGCCTGAGTCTCCTTTGGTTCCTTTGAGGCCTGGAAGACCCATGAGACCTGATGGCCCAGGCAGGCCTGGTCCCCCCGGTGGTCCAGTGTTGGAGACACCACCATCACAAGCACAAAAACCTGAGTCCCCTGGAGAAAAAAAGACATGAAACAAAGTAGGACATCTTTCCAAGAAGAAGGAAGACTTGATAATAGAAATCTGTGACTTGAAAAACTTCATGAGTGGAATTAAAATGCCTTCAGAGAACAGAACAAATGAACTAGGTTCATTCTCCATCAAAGTGTGTCTATATTAGTGATTCTGATTTCATTTATTTGGGATGGAGCCCAGTCATTGGTGAGTGTAATGTGCAGTCAGAGACTCACTGACCTACACTAACCAGCTAAGGGTCTGGAATCCAACCCATTCAAAGTTTCTCTTCACTAAAATGTTTTTTCTCTGACTCTGTACACTTGAGGAAAATGCCAAATAAATCAATGATAGGGATTTCAACAAAGCACCTTTAAAGAAGTTTTAAGGAGTCATTAGCACTATAACCCAATCACCTACATTTTCCATGCCTGTGGTCTGGAAAATGAGAATTGGTGCCAATATAGGTGACTTGAGGTCCCTAAGATCCTGCAGGGTTTCTTCTTACTTTTAGAAAAGTCATAATTCCCTGAAACTCTGAGAGAGTAGTCTGTTTTCCAGGTTAGCATTTCCCAAAGTGTGATCCATGGACCTCCTGCATCTATCACCTGTGATGCTTGTTATAAGGCAGATTGCTGGGTCCTATCCCAGTCCTAGTCAATCAGACTCTCTAGAGGTCAGACCCCAAACTCTGATTTTTAATAATCTCCCCTAGGCAATTCTCATGTACAGTGAAGCTTGAGATCACTATTCCAAACTTGGGGGAAAACTTTCTGGCCCCATGGAAAGGCATTAGAGTTGTCCCTGTTTCAGGAGTGAGAATGGTATTGAGAAATACACCAGCTCTGTAGTGAATCAAGGCAAAGCCAAGATTAACATCCTTAAGTCCAGACTTGCAATTTAGTGCTCTCTGCACTCAAATAGTCTTCCCTGAATCTGAACTGCAAAGACAGAGCTTTCAGAAATGTATTAACAAGCTCCTGAACTTGGGTAGTAAAATTTTATGGCACTGTAATGAGAATAGAGTAAATCAGGACTTCTGTTTGGAGCTGAGGATACGCTGTTAATTCCTTGAGGGAAGAGGAGAGATCTCAGATATCTGAAACTCCTAGGCCATCCCCAAACTTCTCTTCAGCCAGTAGTTTCCACCTCTTCTTCCACTCTGGCCAGAGATGCAACCATACTGAATTGATTTATTTGAGCTTTAGCATTCTCTCCTCAGAATGAGGAATAGGGGAATGACCCATGGGCAGCAAGGAGATGGAGAGAAGCAGTGCAGCCAAAGGCTTGGGTCAGCAATCCATTCTTCAACATTAGTGGGGACTCGAGTTGTTTTCTGGGAACAGTTGGCTTTTTCGGAGTGCCAGGTCCTGACCTTTTCAGAGCCCTTTCCTTCAGGCTATCAGTGATGATAAATGACTTCCAGCCTTGGTCTTAAAAATTGGGAGGGGTTGGAGTGTGTACTGGTTGACACACTGGGCTGCCAGCACCAGTTCTGCAGAAGGAAGTAAGAGTAGTAGCCTGCAAGCCACTTTGGCCTATGGGACCTCAATTGCCAGCCCCAAATACAGTACTTTCAACAACCTTATCTTCAAATCCCCAATCAAGATCCAAGATTGCTTATGTCCAGGTTACCAAGGCTGTTGGTATGCTCATGCCCCAGAAAGTCTTCTCTGGGGAGTTTGTGGGACAAAGAAACTCAAGGGGACAAAATCACCTTTTACTCCTTTGAGGCCTGGATTTCCTTTTGGACCTCGTTCTCCTCGGAGACCAGGGAACCCTGGCTCTGTGTTCTGTAGGGTTCCAGTCTCAAATGCTGGACCTTCAGGAAAAAGGAAAATAAAAGATTAGGATCTTAGATGAGCCTGATGACTCACACAACTCAGCATAGCAGCTCAGTCACCTACGCCTGAGTCCTTGAGGCTCAACAACCAAAGCAGAGACAAAAAAAAAAAAAAAAATCCAAGACAGGACCCTAAGTCTGCAGCAAGAAACCAATATAATCCCCTGTTGGCTCAATTCATTCTACTAATATTTACACAATGTCTACTATGTTCAAGGCACTGCACTAGATACTGGGGATATAGGAATGAACAAGGTTGCTTCAGTAACTCCACAGTTCCAGCATTTATCCTAGAAAGTCCCCTTAGGATGAAAGAAGAAATGGGTATAAGCTGCAGTGGTCATGGGATTTAGGTTACAAAGAATTATGCTGGGGAATAATTCCAAAGTCAATGATGATCAGCCTTTCCCTCAGAAAACAGAATCCTATACTCAGGTAGAAGATCTCAGAAAAACAATCCCTGTGCAGGCTCTTAGCATCCACCTTCCACCTTGAGGATCCAGGCTTGGCTTCTCCTTTCTCAGGCTCTCAACGCACCCCATTAGAGCCCTCTGGACCAGGGGAAGCTTGGAGGAGCCAATGTTGCTTCTTCAGTAGTTAAAAGAGCAGAGACCAAGGGACTGAGAATGGTGAAGGGAGGAATGGGAATAAGTACAAAAGTCAGAAGGCATTAAGCAGTGTTTGGTCATCAAGATGGCCCAAGCTTTCTTATTCCTTGATGAACAAGGACACTCTGACTGCTATAGCTGATAACCATATCAGTATCAGTACAGTAGTTGATGACCGTAGAGGCAGAGCCCTGAGCAAGGATTCGGCATTCATCACTGCCCCTCTGCAGTTATCATGTATCCTGGCTTAGCTGTCTCACCTGTGAGATGCTCCTTCAATAATCATGACTATTCTATAGTCTGGTTCAAACCTGAGTCTCAAGACCGATGCCAGAAAATAACAACTTACCAGGAGGTCCTGGTGGGCCTGGTAGGCCTGAAAAACCATCTCTGCCTGGGAGGCCAGCTGTCCCTATTGTGGTATGGCCTGGATCTCCTTGTTCCCCCTTCAGGCCTGGAACACCCTGAGGGCCCAGTGCACCTGGGGCACCTAGAAGGATAAGTGCACACAAAAATGCTCATCATATCACTTCACTCTTCACGGATCTTCCAAATCAGTGGCATTCATTGAAACTAATGCTCAGGGAAGAATTTGCCCTTTTTTCCCTCAGAGTTAGAAGGGTCCTTAGGGATCATCTAGACTAACCTCTTTGGAAATTGAGGCTCAAAGAAGTGAGGAAACATGGTCAGGGGAACAGCGCTTCTTGGTGGCAAACTTGAAAGGAAAACCTGTGTTTCCTGCCTTCCACTCCTCCATTTTTCCACCTTGGGGACAGCTGTACTTGCTCCAAGCGGCTGCTTTAAGAGCACAAGTAGCCTTACAGAGACCCATCTCCAAGGAGTTTAGAAACTGGTGCTTTTATGTCTGGGACATCACTGCCTCCCCTCGTCTGGCATGCCCTTTCTCAGCTTGCTACTATAGAGTGACAATTGGGTATGTTCCTCTGAAGTCGGTTCAGGATGTTACCCATAGGATCTTGGGATCTTTAGCACCTGAATTAAGCATAGAGTAAGGGATGGGGAACCAACTATTCCTCTGGGCTTTTGTTAGCCTCTCTGCAAGCAACAGCTGGGATGGCACATCCACAGAAGAGGGACAGGGCTCCAGCAGCCCAACCCAGGCTCCCTCTGGTTGCTGAAAACCTCTGTGCCAGTCTGGGATTGCCTGTCGAGCTATGGTATATTATTTAGGCTAAAGGAAAGCTGCTCACTCAGGCCCCATGCCCACATATACTAGCCTTGGGCTGGGAGTGGGAAACCTACTGACTATAGCCTTCCTTTCCTTTGACTTCCATACCCAGAGGTACAGAAGTTGATGCTGGGCACCAGAGTGGACAGAGGAATGGGTTACTTTGTTTCACCTGTTAAGAGAGCTGGGGAGCCAGGTGCACCAGAAGGGCCAGGCAGGCCCTGGATGCCTTCATCTCCTTTAAGACCTGGGAGGCCTTGTGCACCGGGGTCTCCAGGATAACCTGGCATTACAATAAAAAAAAAGCAGTAAGCAAACCCAGAAGAGGCTCACAAACATCACAAAGTGCCCAGGAAGAGATGCAGGAAGCTGTCCTGGCTTTCAAAGTATCTTTTTGTCCTTCCCAGGACTCACAGATACTGATGGACTCACGTGACAATGGGCCTACCAGAGCCAAGTCTCCACTAGTGTTCAGAATTGGTTTGGCCAGGACTTGTCTTCCATGGTAAGATTTGACAAGAACTAGGAAGATTTTTCTGTTACTGTTAATCTGCTGTAATGCATCAAATGTCCTCCATCTGGGTGAATGTATTGACTTCCACTATTTATGTATAGTTTTCCTGAGAATGGAACACAGGAACCCACTGTCAGCCTCAATAAGTTTACCAAGCAGGGCATGGGCCTGAGGCAATGAGACCTCTCAGGCCTTATTGAGACCCAGGTAGATAAGGTACTTTGATATAAATCTTTAGTCAAACAAGAAGTAGCTGGAGACACTGGGCATCTGGATCTTTGGGGAAGGCAAAGGGAGGATTTAGGCATACATAGTAACTAGAACAAGGAGAGGTGAAGATAAACTCTCTAAGCATTGCATGGTGTTGTTGAAGAGGTTGTCAACCACTTGCTCCCATAACCAAAGATACTTTTTCTCTTTCTGTTAAAAATTTCAGGCTCAAATATGCATAGGATCATCTACATGAGACTCTGAGTGTCCCATAGCATCAGTATGAAGTTGGCCCAACTTGGGAGGATACCAATCCTTCCCTAAGCATCACCAGGGGAAGCATTTGCCTTAAATCCAGGCCCAGTCAGACCCAAATCCTAGTCTTGATGGACCCAACACAAAAATGGAGTACTGGGCTTGACCTCTCTGCCCAAGAGATAGGAGTTAGCTTCAATCCCCAAGCTCAGGACCCATGAGGGATTCCTGGTCTTCCCTTGAAGTCTCAGCACTTGGGCCCTTGGGAGTGTCGTATTTAGCAGCAATCCAGTGGCTGAAAAATATCCTTTTAACAATTTCTTCTTCACTCAAATCAATGAAAAGTTGCACCTGAGATCACAGCACCATTTGTATCGATGAGAAGGTCTGGGCCTGGCAGGCCAATGCCACCCTTTTCACCCTGCAAAGTTTAAATACATTAAGCACAAATATTTCCATGACCTCATCACCAAAGATCTATGTGCCCTCAAAGCCAATCCCCAGGACAATGAAAGGTTTCTTCTTCTGTAGTCCCTGATTTCCAGGGTCAACTAATCCATAGGTTAATTTCAAAGTCCAATAAATTTAAGATGAAGGCAACAAACACAAGGCAGGCCTGAGGCCTGACAATTGCAAACCTGTTTTTGTTTGTTTGTTTGTTTTGCAATTCTATTCCAGGACAATTTGATTGTGGGCCTGGGGAACATATCACAGGCATGGACAACATAGCTGTACCCAAATGGTCATGAGGGAGCAGAGTTTCAACTTTTTTTTTTCACTCTCTACTACCGTCACTGCCCTTGTCAGTGGGTGATGCCAGGTACAGGAAGTCAAAGGAGTCTCAATTCTCCCCAAAGAGGGACTCAGGTACCAGAATCAGATACAGTGGCATATCAGAAGTAGGGTGGGAGCTGTCTGCCCCAGGTGTAGGCAATAAAGGGATGCGTTGTCTGTAGAGAATTTTAAAATCATAATAATACCTAAACATTGAAAATTTTAAACAATGTCAGTAATCAAATATTTCTCCTCAGAGGGACGGACTTGCTCCTATCAGTCCCTGCCCCTTGACCTGCCCCTAATCAAGTAGCATGTAAGAAATGCTCATCAGCTTTGTGTGTTCAGAGTAGATTGCATGCACATTTCTTGAGAAAAGAGTGACATCTAAAACCTCAAAATATTAAATATACTTCTCATATGTAGGCATTTATGGTAATGTTTCAGTCTTCCACTTCCCCAACCTGGATTTTCACTTCCCAGCAACATTACCTTAATTCCTGGGAATCCATTAAGCCCAGGGAAACCTGGGGATCCCTTCTTGCCCTGTGACAGAAACACAGTTATCACTGAGGTGGATGTCCAAAATCATAGGAGGGGCGGATCTTTGGGTTACGCCAGGACAAATGGCACAGGGACCTTGGCTGGCATTCCAGGATATCGCTTCTACCTGATTCTGGGAGCTGTAAAATCTTCCAGAAGGCAAGAAAGCACCAGGTAGCCAATTTGCATTTTAGGAGGTACAAAGGCCACGAGGTTAGAGTTGGATACAAGCAGGCTGGCCTTGCTAGGCCCTGATAACAAACCAACAAGTATGACCACAACATGGTCTGGAATGGCACTGATTTGACACTGGCTACTCATCTTCTTGGGTGAAGGCAGAAGAAGAGAGTGGTTAAGATTATAGAAATCAAAGGGAAGTAAACAATTTGCATTATAAGCAATGTCTCCCTTTGGATTGATGGCCATGTTAAATAAAGCAAAGGGACTTATTGATTAGGGATTTGTACCCCAAGCCTTTAATGATATTAACCAAAATACCTGACTCCCTGGAGGGCCTTGGACTCCTTCCAAACCCATGGGACCCTGTAAAGAGAATAGACTTTTGAAAGAGAATAGATTCACCTTCAAGAGAGATTAAGAGCCCATGCTAGAAAAAGCCACTAAACTTACATAACAAAGCTATCCAACTGAGTTCAGGATTTAATGGCTCCTAAAATCAGGTGAGAGGATGTTCCTAGACCTGGCTTAATGACTTCTTTCTAAGAACTAATCCATCAGGCTGAATAGCCTCATGGAGAACTTTTTAAGTGCTAAATAAATGGAAACATTTTCAGTATTAGGCAGAATTTGGTAAAAAGGTTTGGGTGGTATAATACTTAGTCTGCATTAGTTCCAAGTCATGAGATTTAAAATAGATTATGGGAGGGCCTCTTGTCTCTCACCCCAAATGCATTTTTTGTTGGTGATTATGTGTTTTCAAGACAAGAGAGTAGGTAAAAGTAGAGAAAGAAATGGTAGGCTAATGGATGAATATAGCTAATTAGTTAAAGGACTCTTAACAAGCTTCATGCCCAAACTGAACACACAATTCTCAAAAAATGTTACTTCTTTAAGACTAAGATTGATCAACTCTTACAACCCTAGATCTAAGTGTCTGAAGCTAGGAATCAGAGAGGCTAATAGTTATTTTCCATTTGAAGTGAGATTACTTTTGGAAACTATTGACTCCAAACATCACCCACTATGTTCTAGAACGTCCCAGGCTTGTTTTTATCCTGTAAGGATTGCACTTGGCCCTCTTTCTCCCATTCCTGCAATCCCCCTCCCCATATTCCCTAGGAACAGAATGGAATGCAAGCAAGAGTACATTCACATCATTCTTTAGCCCAGAAGATAATTATACATGAGGGTAAGTAGAGTAAATAGGCTGAGTCATCTAGAGTAAGGGGTATAACATTCCTTATTCAACAGAGCCACTTGATCAAGGGAATGGTACTAAATGGAGAGGTGATTTGGGGGGCCTACTAGAGGGTTGAGAATGAGAAACAAGAGAAGCTTAGGTGGATGCCAAAACATATAACAGAAGGAAGCAAACAGGGAAGAAAAAGGACCAGGTGCTCCCAGGCGAGCAACATTCCAGATTCATACCCTAGGTCCTGGCAAGCCAGGGATTCCCTTTTCCCCTTTTTCTCCAGTAGTTCCAAATCCCTAAAAAAAAAAAAAAAGAAACCACAGGTTATAATGTCCCTCTCCCCATCGGTCTCCTGTCTCCATTGAAAGCAAGGAGGTAATTTCAAAATGCAGTAGACCAGCTCTGCTTTCCAACTGGGGAGACTCACCATGCTTAGTCTCTTGTCACTGCATGAGAAGCATATAGGGCCTGAACGTAATTTGGACCATTCATTCAAGGTTCCCATTTGGTTCTAGAAGAAATATCTTCCTCCCCAAATACAATTACTTGTATTTGTAGCACCATGGAATAACAGCATAGAAATAATTAAATGTCTAACCTCCATGATTTTACAGATGGATAAACTAAACTAATTCCCGGAAGGGTTAAGCATCTTGTAGAGGTTACAGAACCAATGAGAGAGCCAGGTCTTCTGACTTCCATTCCAGGGACCTTTCCATAGGAACAGGGTGCCTTCTACCATCTAGGAGATTGTCCTCCAAATGGAGGATTGTGTAAATTCTTGGGGTTTGATACTGGAAGGATGAAATTGTTTCCTTTGGAGACATGATGACCACAACATCCTCTTTAGTGGTAAGGAATATTTCTATGTAAGCATGGCCTGGAGCCCTGCAACTCCTTACCAGGATGATAGGGCTCTTGCATGGAGCACTACAAAGGAGACTGTGAGATGGTCTCCAGTCCCTCTTACTTTGCTCTGCTTCTCTAGGAACATGCAAGGAATCCAAGAAGCAGAGTGAATGAGAACTTCCTTCTCTCTGAATCCAAGGCAAGCATAATCTGGGCCCCCATGATACAGAAGAGTTCATTACCAAAGGAGATAAAGTCTTTCATAGCAAGCTTAACTGAGGTCAATTTGTTGTAGTAGTTTAAAATTGTATTTTCTGGAGCATGGATTTTGGCAAACAACATTTAGGTCTCTCGTGAGAGTAAAGGAGCCATTGCAACATTCTCAAATGTGAGCACGTGAAAGACACTAAATGTGGCCATGGCACATCTCCTGTTGTCCTCTTGATGTGACGTGGCTCAGTTGGCATGAATTCACTTCTCCAATCCCACTTGTAGCTTTTTCTTCCTCTTACATACTCAGTGTATTCCCACAGGTACTGAAAACTGGTTCAATAGCCCTTATATTTCTTGGCCCAGGGTTTTTGTTTGTTTGTTTTTGTTTTAATGTGGGATTTTTTGTTGTTGTTGTCTTTTTACTGGGAAGAGGTGTGTGTGTGTGAGGGGGGACCCAATTCAAAGCAGGCTTTGGTTCCTACTTGCCTTTTCTCTTTTCTACATCTATAGTTATTGTGCCTCAAATAGCCCAGACTTCATACTAGGATTTCTATTTGAACGGCCCATGGATCAAACTGAATACAAGCTTATTTGAAATCTTAGTTTCTGCATCTTATATCAGAAACCAAGCCATGCTGTTACCTGGTAGAATGTGGCTTTTGGTCTCTGAAGTTAAAGGCTTCAAGCAGTCTTCTTTGTGGCCTGGCCATTAAAACTATGGCAGTTCATGGGACCTCTCCCTTCCCCAAACTCTTAAAGGGCTAAGGTTGGTTGTATATAGAAGTTTTATAAGCAGAAGGCCTACGTCATACTCTTTTTTGTCTCCCTCCAAAGCATGTCACTGCAGGCTGAACACATACATGGTGGTACAGTAAATACTTGTTGAATTGAATGGAATAATGACCCAGAAAACAAAACTGTTGCAAAGGGTGAAAGAAAGAATGTACAGAAACCATCTTATGCCCTACACTTATCTTACTCATATTTGTAAATACAAGGAGGTGTTGTGTTACTGATCTTCAGAAAGCAGAGTCTCTAGATTCTTGCTTTCTCAGAGAGAGAGAAAGAGAAAGATAGTCAGACACCTTGTGTTACAGTGTGAATGAAAATAAATAAATACAAATTTAAAAAGAAAAGAAAAAAGGAACAAAAGTGTGTTTTTGTGTATGCGGGGGAGGAATAAAGCCAACAAAACATAAATGACTTGGCAAGACACTGTGCTGTAGGCTCAGCTTGCCTCCCAGTGCAGGGAGGCCCGGTACAAGGATCTGCTGAACAAGCTGTTCTACCAGTATGTCATGGGGCCTGCCCTGTCTCAGTCAGCCCTTGTCTGGAGCTATCCTGCACCTGCCGCCTCCACACCCCTTCTTACCCATGGCTGGGAAAACCTCATTATAGAGTGCTAGCTTAACTGTTTCTAGGCCTTCTCTCCTGGGCCTTGGGCTCCTGGTGTTTTTTGGTTCTGGGGAGGCTCAATTGAAGAAGAACCTTACCTACCCAGTAGTTACCTCATATTCAGCAAATAGTTACTTCAGGATTTGTCCGTTTCTTTTCTCCCTCCCCTCCTCTCTTCCATTTTGTCTTACCTTGTGTTTTCTGGTTCCTTGGACAGAGGACACTCAGGGATATGATTCTCTCTTACAGTTTCCGTGTGAAGAACTGTGGCCTACAAGTGTGAGTATGCTGATGGGGACAATGTGGTAAAACATATGAAACTGGGACTGAATCAGAAAATCAGAGATGTTTGGTCACAGCTGAGGGGGGCAGGAGAAAGAACGTGAGGCATGAATCTGTCAGGTTGGCTACTTTTAGTAGCTCCTGCAAAGATGTGGGCTCAGACAAGAAGGAAGCAAAAGGTTAAAGGAAACTGAAAGTCAACGTGAGGACTTTGGATTTGAGAAATGTGTTTCTTCTGAAAAGCCCAGAGTACCTCAAATATGTTACCATCTTTCTTCTCACAACTTTTTTTGGCAGAGGGCACATTAGTTACCTATGAATTAGTTCCCATTAGGAAGAGAGAGATAATAGGGCCCAAGGAGTTACATGATTTGATCAGGATCACACATTGTACCTATGCCAAAGTGGGCTGAGAACTCTGGTTTCTTGATTCCCACCCTACAAAAATACGCTGTTCTTATATAAAGGGAGGTATTTTCCAGCTTTGGTTCCTTTACAGTCAAGTTTCTGTTTTCCAGCCCACACAGTGGAACACTGAAAATACTGAGCTTGAAATAGTATTGCAATTTATCACGAGGCATTATTGTCAGTCTCTCTCTCTCTCTCTCTCTCTCTCTCTCTCTCTCTCTCTCAAAGAACAAAAGAGAACAGGTTGAAATTGTAGCCAGGGAAATTCTCTGAGGAAGAATGTGGACAAGAAGGGGAGAGAGAGGAGGCACAAGGCAGTGAATCCAGTAATACCAGAGGAGATCATAAAATCCTTTCATAGCGATTTTAGAGATGAAACCACTATCACCACTGGGACAAGAATAAATTGGACTGTAGGGGGCAGTATGGTATGGGGGGAAAGCCCTGAATTGGTTAGAATTCAAAAAAGCTGAATTTCAGCCTCAGCTTTGCTAATAACTAGCTATGCACTCTATCCATTTAGGTCGTGGTTTCCTCATCAGTATGAGAGGGATAAGCCTGGCCCACCTTACCTACTTCACAGAAATGATGCAAGGTTATTGAGACATTTTACATTCTTTTTTCAATACTAAGTCTTTTAAATGTGGCACATGTTTTACATTTACAACACATCTCAATGCACACTAGCCACATTTCAAACTGCACATGGCTTGTGGTTATCAATTGGGTAGCACAGCTATTATACTTTATACTTTGTAAAGAAAATTCACATACATTGTCAGTTGAGCTTCAAAATAGTAGATTTGACTATTGTCAAGTTACAGATTGTATACAGACAGAAGTTCAGTGATTTGCCCAAAGTCCCAGACCTAGAGCTAGGTCTAAAGTCCAAGTATCCTATCTCCAACACCAGGGTTCTCTTCCTTTCTGATTCATTAGATACAGAGTTAGTTAACATCGAGGACATTGAACAAATGAAAGTCTATGTCCCATTGTTTGTTTCTACAGAGTAATAGGGATCACCATGGAAGGAACCTGTGCCACTGGCTATACTGGCTCTGTTTTCTGGCCACTGGGAGAGGTGCAAAGTGTTTTAAAGAACTGTAGGGAAACATTGGGACCATCTTTCCCCATGGTGCCAGCAAGCAGGGTCAGGCTTAATCATCTTTGGTTCATCTATTTCCTTCCTGACCCCTACACCCAATCCATGAAAATCTTGTCAGCTATTCTTTCAAAACACATATTGTAATTTAAGAGACATATCAACCAAAAGCAATGTATAAGTGCTGTTTGGATCCTGATTCAAACAAGACAATTTATGAGAATCAAATAAATGTGAATACTGACTTGGGGACAGAAATTCATTCCTGATGATGATAGTCAGTGTGTTTTTAAACATTTTTATCTTTTAGAAATATTGCGGTATATATGATGAATGCTATATCTGCTATTTGCTTCAGATTGACCATGAGTTGATAATTGTTCAAGTTGGATGATGGGGATACAGGGGAATCATTATACCATTCTTTCCACTTTTGTGTATATTTGAAATGTTCCAAAATAAAAAGTTCACATTTTGAATCCATACTAGTATCTCTATTTCCACTGCTGTTACCTAGTCCAAGCCACCATCACCACCTCTTACCTGGGCTGCTGCAAGAGCTTCTCTGCTTGCTGCCCCCACCAACTTCCTGTCTACTCCCCACCCTCAGCAGCCAGGATGATCTTTTTAAAAATACAAGTAAAAGTCTTAGGATGGCTTCCCATTACATTTAGGAAAAAAAGCCACAAAAGTCTCCATGATCTGGCTCCTGCCTCCCTGACTGCTTCTTGCCTTGTACACTTTGCTCCACCCACGCTTGCCTTTTTGCTGTTCCTCAAAAATGTTGAGCTTTCTTAAAATGTACAGGGCTCCTATGTGGAATGATGTAAATGTTTTGGTAATAGATGGTGGTGATGGTAGCACGACATTGTGAATATAATTAACAGCACTGAAATATATAAATATATATATATGTATGAATGTGATTAAAAAGGGAAATGTTTGATTGTATATAGAGTAACAGAATAAAATTAAAAAAAAAAAAATCCATGGAACTACACTACACAATGAATCCCAAGTTAAACCATGGACTATAGTTAATAGTACAATTATAAAAGTGTGCTATCATAAGTTGAAACAAATGTTTCACACCAAAGCAAAATGATGTTGTTGGGGTGGTATATAGGAATTCTGTATTTTATGC
The DNA here is from genome assembly GCA_026826555.1 of Tolypeutes matacus. NCBI lineage: Eukaryota > Metazoa > Chordata > Mammalia > Cingulata > Chlamyphoridae > Tolypeutes > Tolypeutes matacus. The sequence goes on along the minus strand of JAKSZT010054498.1, from coordinate 3,209,738 downwards.
ATGATTGTTCTATAAACGCACAACTTCTCTAATAAAGGAAACAAAGAAAAAAAAGAAAGAAAGGCAGCCTGGAAAAAAGTGCTGAGCTTCTTCCAGTCTCAGAGTCTTTGCACATAGGGTTCCCTCTGCCTGAAAAGTTTCCTGATCTTACATTTCTGGCTCCCTCATAATATTCAGGTCTCAGCTCATGCAGGACCTCCTCAGAGAGGCCCTTCTTGTCTACTCTGTCCAAAATAGCCCACCCACTCCCATCTACTCTCCATCAATTTGCTCTTTTTTTTCATCTTCTATATATCACTTGCCAATATATCAAATTGTTATCGATTCATTTGTTTACTTATTTATTGTCTGACTCATCCCTCACTATTCCCTGCCCCATTAGAAGGTAAGCTTCTTGAAAACAAGAACTTCAACTTATTTACTGTTGTAGCCTCAGAGTCCAGCAGAATGCCAGGCACATAGGGGCCCTGAAAAAGTATTTGTTGAATGAAAGAATCTAAGATACAAAGGCAGATATGAAAATGAAGATAAGTTTACTAAGAGTAGTTACCTTTTACTGAACAAATATGTGCCAGATATATATTAAGCCCTTTCATGCATACTATTTCATTTAATCCTCAAAACCACCCTTTCTATAGGTGAGGAAACTGAGGTTCAGAAATGTTATGAAAATTGTCTAAGATCATGTTGCTAGAAACTGGTGAAACCAGAAGTCAAGCTTAGGTCTGTTTCAACTCTAGTGCCTGAGCTAATAACCCCTAAGATAAACAGCCTCTTGGGGAACCATGCTAATGTCTCCACGGGTCTGAGTAAAGAGAACATTTCCTTAAATGCTTTCTAATAAAAAAGATGGTAGAATTCTCTATAATAACCATGAAAAGGGATTTTCCTGTTAGCCTTCTATTGTTACAGCTTTTGTATAATCAGATCCTTAAATATCTGTTGACCAAATAGAAAGACTTACCGGGAGTCCTGAAGGGCCACTTGTGCCAGGGAAGCCCTGAGGCCCTGGCTCACCCTAGAAAGTCAATGAAAGGTTAGTGAGTAGCAGCAGGAAGCATTGAGCATAAAGGAGGATGGCTCCCTCCAGCTACCAGGACTGGGAAATGGAGAACCAATGGAGTACTGGGATTGGGGCATAAAGAGTAGTAGGATGGGAATTCAATATTTTTTGGTTATTGTGTGGATCTCCACCCACTGAGACAACATCCCATGACCACTTGAACATATTCATTTGCCATAGAGGCATGCTCCAGGTATACTCCTTCCCACACATTCCCCCATCACTGACACACCACACCAGTGATTTTCTCCCGCCACAGTTGTGACACTTCTGCAATCGAAAACCTCCCCAAAAACAAAGCTGAAAAATAAACATATAAAAATAATAAGAAAATAAAATAATTATAACAAATAAAATACAAAAATAAAAATAAAAATAATTTTAAAATGTAAAAATAAAGTACAATAAAAATTAAAAAAAAAAAAAAAGAGTAGTATCAATTCCCCAGGCTCTCTCATTGGTAGCTGCACCAAGATGTCTTAGTTTAGGGAGTCTTTTGTGGTATGGAAAGGACCAAGGCCCATGGCAGGTAAAGAATACTGTATAAAACAGAATCTCAAATGTCCATGCTAATTGGGAGACAGGATGGTTATCTGTTTTATTTCTGGTAGAAGAAGCTGGTCAAGGAGATTTCCTAAAGCAAATTACAAGCTGCAGAGAAATCAATGGTTTGGGGGAAAAGGATTATCAATTCGAATTAGGATAGGGACTTACAGAATTCTAATCTGTCTTCTCATGATATGCTAATTTAGCTATAGCTTAAGTCTCTCTAAGGTTTGGTTATGATCAGGCAGGTAAGCAATCTCTCATCTACTCTCAGACTGTTACCAAATCATTGATTACTTCCTGTAAACCTGGCGGGGGACCAGTTGTTGATTCCACAAAGACAAGTAAATGAACAGGAATAAACACATTCCCTCTTGGCCACAGGAACAGAGTCACAGAATTTAAGGGGACCCCAGGAAGGAAGGTAAAGGCCATCCTCATTGTTCAGCTGGATAGTAAGTGAAAGATATCTGCACACCTTAATAGCAGTCATCTATTCAAACACAATTCTTCTCTCAACCATGAACATATTACACACTTACATAAAAATACAGATTAGGAAATATCTTGATTAAACAGGTTCATAGCTTAAGTCTTGGTAATTCAGATCAGATAAATTAGGGCATCAACTGCCACTTGGTGACAGTATACCCTCTTTGCAGAATCAAGTTTTGAGGACAAATAACTTCTTTTAAAAGATTAACTCCAAAGCAACCATTTATACTCCATATGTTCCATCACAGTGGCTTTGGGGACAACATAAATGTGGAGGGGGTTGGGATTTAGGAGAAAAAACAACTCTTTAATGCTTGTTTTAAGTTATTTTGCATCTTGAAAATTGAATCTGTAAAACTGAAATACAGAAAATAGCACTTAAATGAATACTCAGAAACATAGGTGTGTATACTCATACCCACATACCAAAAACCAGACTCAGACCTTTTAGAAAGTTTTTCACAAGGGATAAAACAAAGATGACCTTTAACCTCATTTCCAAATAAAAATCTGTTACCCAGAACCCTTTATTCCTCAAGAATAATCTGGTTATTTGAGTTGAACTCTGGTATTAAAAGGAAAAGGCATATTAACTTTTCCTATTCTTAAGAGTTCACCTACCTTGGATCCTTTTTTGCCTTTGGGAAATCCCATAAATTCCAGTTCCCCAGTGGATGGTGGAGGTCCTGCAGGACCAGGGAGGCCAACATCCCCCTATCAGATTAAAGGGAACATTAAGTAAAGCATACATTACACAGACGATTTCTCCAGAGGCTGGGCTTTTCCTCTGGATGCGATTCACAAATAAACTGTCCATTGCTTTGGCCTCTTCCCCCTCACCCTTACAACAATGAGGGAACAGCTATCACTGCCGAGAGGTGGGAAGAATTTTAAGAGTGACCAAATACCTTTTGCACCACTACAGCAGAAAGAGGAATCAAGATGGAAGAGAGAAAACCATAGGTTCATGGTTACCTTGGTCATGCATGAAAGGGTATTTAGAAGAGAGTGAAAAAAAAAAGGGTTTGGGCGAAGTGAATGGCCAAGTCTTGGCAACAATCAAACTCTAACTGGTCCAACTGCTGCAAAGAGCACAAGCAGTGGCAGTGAAGTCCATGTTGGAACATTGGGGCTGGATGTGCAGTGCAATCCACAAGAGACATCCATGAAGGGTGCGGAAGGCAAGTTCCCAGTCTCCTATGAGGCTGCTCAAAATGAGCATACAATTTGTACAGAGGAAAATGAGGGAAGGAGGGAAGTAAAAGGGAATGATGAAAAAGTTTAAGCAAGAGAGAAGGAAGGCGGGATGGCGGGAAGAGGAGACCAGAAGAGGAAAAGGAAGGTCAGACAAAATACAAAACACCAGGGAAATGTCCAGGTGGAAAAAAGAGAAGGAAGATATTTTGAGCGACTGTTTGTAAGACACACACACTTCACAAGTGAGAAGTAGGGAGACAACAATGAGTTGAAGGAAAAAGAGCAATAGCCTATGTTTGGTATGTTGTACACACAGCCCTTTAAGAAATCCCATCAGAAGACTAATGTGAATTAGGAAACGTTCATTTCCCAAGGCTAAGATCCAAATCCCTGTACACAAGCAGGCACATGTGTGTAACCAGAGACATTTTTGGAGCATATGGAATGAAGATTGTATTTTCTAAAATTTATTTACCTTGACTCCTTTCTCTCCTTGGAAACCTAACCCCATATTCCCCTGGGGCACAGGGGTGCAGGGAGGAAAAACAAGATCAATTACTAAACAAGCTTCAGGAACTGGGATCATTGGAATGCAGTCTTTTTATCATAAAGTAAGTTTAACCAAACCAGTATCTCTCTGGCAGAGCCAGAGAACTTAGTGCTAGGAGACCAAATGCCCCAAGACAAAGCATACTTACATCAGGACCAGGGAAGCCAGGAGGGCCTGGAGGACCCTAGATTAAAAAAGAAAAAAAAAAAGCACTTCTTAGTTTCAGCCAACAAGAACCCAGACATGGTGGAGGAGCCACTGGGGATAAAGCTGCACCCTGCCCTGTTTCACCCCACCCCATTTTGTTAGTGTTCCAGATTCTACCTTTGGCTTTGGTGTTCCAGATTCTAGCTCCCCCTCCCAAGGTTCCTTTTTCTCTGCTTTGAAATATTCCAAATTGAACTGATAACTACATGCATGTTAAGTTAGTGGTGACTTCATTTGTCATTCTTTCCAATAGGCCAGAAATTTTTAAATGGTGATCTTTGGTGAAGCAGCTAAGCCAAAGTAACAAGTGGTAGGGTTTCATGCACTGGAGAGAGAAAAATCTTGGAACAGGGTTTCCCCATTATTACATAGAGAAATGGCTTTGCACTTCTTTTACCAGTGATGACAAATAGGTTTGGTCTCAGAAAGATAAGTAGGTAGGTAGGAATTGCCCAAGGCACAGTGTTGAGAAAGATTTTAAACCTACTTAATTCAGAATGGGTAAAGGTGATGGCGATGTGATGAATTAGCAATGTCTATCATGGGTGATGGGGTAGGAGGTAGCAGTAAATGTGTTGGGCATCTGCTATAACTGCGATAAACTTTAGGTTGAGCTAGACTGGAGTGGTAGGAGGTATGGATTGGATGGTCAGAAAGACTCTGATAAATAAAGACAAGAAATAGCTTCTAGCAAGAGCATGCTTCACTTTAATCTTCCAGTGATGGAGGTTGTCCTCTTTCATTAGGAGGGCCTATGTAAATGTGTTAAGCCATGGCATGGTGGTAAAAACAGCTATGATCACAAATTACACATAAATTGGTCTTACCTGAAAGCCTGGTGGGCCTATAGGACCTACAGCTCCTGGTGATCCAGTTGCTCCTTGTGGGCCCTGGAGAGGGAAATATTTTACTGAGTCCATAATGCAAGATGGTTTCCCAGAAAAAAATGAGAATATGTATTTATAAGAATTGTACAAGAATGTTCATAGCAACTTTACTGATAAGTCAAAAATTAGAAATATCCCAGGTTTCCATCGTTACACAGATGGATAAACTGTGATACATCCATACATAGTGTAATAACTATTCAACAATAAAGAGTAACAAATTACTGGTACATGAAGCAACATGGATAAACCTCAAAAGTATTATGCTAAGTGAAAGGAGTCAGACTCAAAAGGCTACATATTGTATTATTCCCTTAATAGGAAGTTCTAGAACAAAACTGATCTATGGTGGGAAAAAGCAGAATGATGGTTGCCTTTGGGGTGGGGTGTGTGCAGGGATTGACTGGGAAAGGGCAAGAGGGAACTTTCTGAGGTGATGGTAATGTTTTAGATCTTAATAAGGGGTTTGGTTACACAGGAGTATGCTTTTGTCAAAACTCAGCATCTACACATTTAAGATTTTTGTGTTTTATTGTATATAAATTTTACATAAAAAGAAAAACTGTAAGCAAATATTGAAGTCTAGTTAATGGCAGGCTTGCTGTAGTATTTAGGGGTAAATATACTGTTGTCTGAGATTTATTTTGAAATGCATGAAAAATAAGATGGATTATGGATGGATAGAAATGAGATAAAGCAAGTATAATAAAATATTAATGGTATGGGTATTCACTGCAAAATTCAAATTAGAAATTTTTCATATTAAACTGTTGGAAAAGATAAAAACTTTAAAAAGAAAGCAACTATTAATATCAGATAAAGTAGACTTCAACACAAAGAATATTATCAGAGATAGAGGAGCCCTTCATAATGTTAAAACAGGCCAATTCATCAAGAAGATGTAACAATCTTAAATGTGTCAAAATGCATGAAGCAACAACTGACAGACCTGCAAGAAGAAATAGACAAATTCACAATTATAGTTAGAAGTTTTAACGTTGCTCCTTCAGTCATTAATAAAACAACCAGACACAAAATCAGTAAGGACCTAGAAGATTTAATATTATTAACATTAAACAAAATCGGTATGTTTTAGATCTCTACACCCTACAAAGCAGAAATATGTATTCTCTTCAAGGGCATATGGAACGTTCAACAAGCTAGACCTTATGCTGGGCCATAAAACAATCCTCAGTAAACTTTCAGGAATTGAAATTATAGTATATTCTCTTGCCACAAACTAGAAATCAGAAATAGAAATATATTTGGAAAGTTGCCAAATATTTGGAAATTAAAAACTATGGGTCAAGAAGAAATCAGAAGGGAAATTAGAAAATATTTTGAACTGAAAGACAACAATAATAAAAGCAAGACAGTGAAATCTGAAGAGAAAGAGGGCATGGAGAAATGTGTGGTCTAGTTGAAATGAGGGAGCAATTATAAGATATGTGTCCAGAGAAGGGATGGAGGGGCTAAGAGAAGGGACTAAGTGGGAAGGCAGAGAAAGCAGGGGTTCAAAGATTCCCTAGGAATGTGTGATATATGAGCATTGCTTGAGAAAATAATGAATAACCTGTGGTCACCGTATAGATCACAAATCCCTTATCCAGCCACCAAATACCCTCTCCCAAAAACGAAGCAGTCTGTGTATCACTCCTGTGTATGTAAATGAACACTGTATTTTTGAGGGCAAAGAAATGAATCCCTAAAAAAAAAAAAGAATCCCTAAGAGAAGCAAATCAATAGATGTCTTTCTACAAATTTATTTAATACACCATCTAAGCCCATTTTGTTTAGCTCTAGGGGACTTTTATGGCCTTGGTCCTTACTCATCTCTGTTGGCTTGTGTGTTTGCAAACATCCTGTTTATGACTAGCTCTTCTCACACTGCTCTCTATTTAGAAAGCTGCCTCCCACTATCAGCCAGTCTAAACACCACCCACACTTCCCAGAAGCTACCATCTCTGTCTTCTATATGGATCTTCCCATGGTCTAGCGTGATGTGGACAGATCGCTCCTTCTAAACTGTTGTGGAATTAGTCTGCCACATTCCTACTAGTTTTCTCCTCTTGAGGGCAGGGACCAGGTCTGCATTGCCTCAGGGGATCACTCGTAGCACTTTGCTGATAGGTGCTCAGTATCTGTTTAGGAATGAAAGAAAGGAAGGGAAGAAAGAAAGAATAAAAGAAGGAAGGAAGAAGGCACTTTTCTTAAGCTACTTCAAAGGAAGGTGGTGACAATGTGGGATCTCAAGGGTCCTTTCAGGGAGTCACTATTATCAAGAATCCTGAAAAGGAATCTTTGCATGATTTCCTTTTAAAGAAATGTGTTCTACATCTTTTATTTTACCCATGGCACTCTGAATACACAGGAAATTCTAAAGAAATGTATGTTGAATGAAAGGCAAATTCCTTTCCTAATACATCCCAGGGTATTCATAGGTCCTTGGCCTAAAAGTCTGAAAGCTTGCCTGTCATACAACTTGAAGGGGACGGTCTACCTTCTCAGTAACTTCTACCTGGAAAATGTCAATAGTGTGACTGTACGCCCTCAACTCTCTAGATTTTCCTAGAACACCACGGAGAAGAATGAAAATGTACCATAAATGACTGTTGGTTAAATATTGAAAGGTCAACACAAAAATAATAACTTACTGTGATTCCATCCAGTCCTGGCAGCCCTGGATCCCCCTGAGAAACCAATAAAGAAAGAAGACACTGACGAGGATAGTAAATGAAGCCTGTGGTATTTCATAAACAACTGATCTAAGATTCATGGGGATAAAAACACATTGCTGAAGCTTGTACCTCCTCTGTTAAGGTCTTGGGTTTTAACTGTTGCATGAATTGGACATACTCAATCATTTACTTCTTGTTCCCAAGAAAGACCTGGACTCCAGAAGACAAATATTATAGCCATGTTTGAACAGGATTTCATATTTTACTTGGCTTAATTAATTTTCACCTTTGCTAGGAACTTATCAATTAGAAACTGCTTCGGCAGGCTGGTGATTTTCTTGCTCTTTTTGGAGGAAAGCAAAGCTACACTCTTGTGTGCCTTCATCCCCAGAGAATCTGTGCCCGTATGTATACCATGCAAATCTGATATTTCAAGGGAGACTCAACAGAGCATACAGTCTCTGATTACATTTTAATTACTTTGCAGCATTTTAAGTGACTGTATGAATCTGTAATATAACCATCTTGTGGAAATTGATGTGTTCTGCTGGATCCAGAGTCTCTTTTGACTTTTGGCAAAATCATTTAATCTGTGTTTGTTAAGACAATGGCCACATTTTGACACCTGTAATCTTAGCCCACTTGGCTTATGGTAAAAAAAAAAAAATCGGCTTTCTGTAGCATGGAAAGAACATTGCCTGGGTTTAACAATTTGGTGAATTGGTTGTATGACTATGAGTAAGTCATATAGCCTCTGTATACCTCAGTTTTTCTATCTGTAAAATGAGTAATAGGAACCCGACAATCATGTGGTCCTTTCCAACTCTCACATTCCATTTTCTGGTATGCCATCTATAGCCAAGAACCCAAGCTATGTACCTTTTCCTGTTCTCCAGCCACCCTCACCCCCCACTGCCTTCCAAAGTGATTTGCAATGTCCTAGGCCCTGGGCACAGACGGAAGACAGAAAGGTGCTACAGTAAGCAGTGGGTTTGATGCTTCTTTTCCCTCAGATGGGCACCCAGATTCCCATCTGCACCAGGGCAATGATGGGCTCCCTTCCTATTCTGTAAGGGAATAAGGTCAATCATTTACTGAGGCCCCCACAGGATGCCAGGCCCACAGCATAACAAGAGTACAGCCACAAGAATACAGAGGGTTCGTGGCAACTCTGAGAAGAGATGGAAGTTTTCAGCCAGCTGCAGAGCTGATAGACAATTTATGCAGCTAGCCAGAGGCTTAGCTAGGGAAATGGGTTGGTGTGCAGGGACAGAGAAGGGCAGGGCCTGCATCCTGGGCTGGTGGCCATACAGAAGTGGGCAGGGACATACATAGCTTCCAACCAAGATATGCAGACATCGAGGATTCTAGAGCAGACAAAAACTATCTGCCTACAGGAAATGTCTTGGCTTGTCAAAAAAAAGGATACCCATGCAAATTGTTTATCTGTCTCCTCTTTTTGGTATAGATCCTACAAGGCAAGTGTAGTTGCAAGCATTTCTGTCAATGTTTCCAACACAAAAAGCTCCAGATCCTTTTAAATCCAGCTTGGTTTGCTCCTTAAATAGAGGCACAGATGCTAGTTCTGGAACTGCTTTTATTCGAGGTGGGGCCCAATCCTGGGGAACTCAGCCTACAGCCTACTCAGCTCTCTGCCTTAGAGGATCTTACCTTCATTCCTTTGAGACTACCTTGGGCAAGGGCAGGTTCACCTTTAGAGCCTTTTTGACCATGGAGCCCCTGAGTAAAATAATAAGAAAAACTTGTAAAGAAATGCACATACATGATAGTTTTTGTTAATAGCATGATATGGTGGAATAGGAGATGGAATAGCAAGAGCCTTAAATTATGGGCTTATTCTATGGCAGGATTGGCTGTGCTAAAAGGAAAAGCACATATCACCTGTTCAGAACAGGTGATATGTCTCAAAGCTGTTTGCTCACTCCCCCAACCTCCAACTCAGAGATCTGGGAAGGGATGGGAGTTAGAAAGTAAGAGGCTTTGCATCTGTTCAGAGCATTGGTTTGAACCTTCACATATAATGCATGTGTCATATAGCTCATCTGCTCCACTCTTCATAGGTATAAGTTACTGACAGGGCTTTTGTCTAGGACAGTGGTCAGCAAACTTTTCCTGTAAAGAGCTGGAGAGTAAATAATTTAGGCTTTTGGGCCACATCTGTTCTCCATCCCATATTCTTCTTTTTTTGGCAATCTTTTACAATAGTAAAAACAGGGCACAGGCTGAGGGCTGTGGGAGCCATAGTTTGCAAACCCCTGGTCTAGGAGATAACTACAAAACCTGCTCCATTCTTTGCTCCTACCACACAGCTTCAATATCTGTCTATGACATTGGTGTGTCCCATTGATAACAGGGGAAAAAATTCAAAGTGCTCACAATCCCAGTCTTTCAACCAGATTTTTTGCTGCCTCAGTGGCAGATGCTGGCTAAGGACTTCCAGATATTGTCTTCCTGGGGAAAATCAATGTCCTTACACCTAAAAGGTAGTCAAGATTAGTATTGGGGGTAGGGCTAAGCTTTGGGGGCTGGAATGTGATTGAATGATGGATTCTTTGAGCTCAGGTATGCTAGGTGTAATAAAAGAACCATCTGGTCCCAGAAGCACAAACCCGTTTCTTCCATAACACTGCCTGCTTTCCCTTTATTCTTGTGGCCACTTCTCTCATCAAAAAAAGTTTCAAAGAAGCCAAATGAATGTAGGTCTGCCTAGGGTTTCAGCAGGGGGTAAGGTTCAGTTTAGTAAAATAATGTCTGAGCTCCTATTGCGGCTAGAGGTGGGGTTTAGGGACAGGATTAGGTTTCTGCCCTTGTCCTTTGTCTCTCAGGTGATGTTTATTACCTCAAGGTTTCTTTTCTTCCTCTTGGGGGCAGCATCTCATTGCTTTGCTGGATTAACCTTCTCAACAGAGGGTGTTCTGTTCTCCTCCCCCATTGCCATGGCAACATTCAGAAGCCTTTAGTGACTCACACAGCTCAGTCTAGTTAGGAACACATCTTTCTCCTCCCCCTCTGCAGCATATTGGTTTGACCCTTAGATGCCAAGATCCTTTATGTCAATCTGGGATTTGTGTTTTGTCTGTGTGTCTGTCTGACTTTCTCACACGTATATCCACGACCTTGTCCCTGAAGACAATAGCGCTGCTTTTTCAATAAAGCACCAATTGATTCATGTAGCTGTGAAAACTGTCTAATGGATGGTGGAATTTCTAGCTAAATAGTCTCACATCAGTACCCTCATTAGTTTAGATTATTTCAAGTGAGGTTAAGAATGGGCTTGAAATATGTTATTTTTCTCTTTCCAGCCACATGTAAAAACAGCCTTGCAGGGGTATGGTATCTACTGGAGATCCTTTAGATCCAAATATCTAGCTGTATCTGGATGAATGGGATTAAATAAAAATGGTGACACCAGGATCCAATAAATGCTGTATTAATTTCAGAACCAACAGTTATGATGGAAAGGGGATAACCACTGCCACTTTAGAGTAGGGTTCACAACCTTCACATTTTTAACATTTTGGGCTGGATAATTCTTTTGGGGGAGGCAATGTCCTGTGCATTGAAGCATGATCAGCAGCATCTCTGGCTTCTTCCCAATAGATGTCAGGAGAACACCGCATTAGTGACAACCAAAGATGTCTCCAAAAGTTGCCAAGTACTCCCTGGGAGGTGAAATCACCTTTGTTTAAGAACCTCTGGGAGTAGATCAAGCTTGCTAAGTCCTATGGGTTCTCGTGAGTGCATCCATGATCCCACGTAAACTTTCCAAATACTGTATTTTCCAGTATTTTCTGATGTGGGAACATGTCAAATCTCCTAAGTATGTACTTTGTTCTGAAATTTACTACAACCAACTCCAAAAGCATCTTTAGAAAAATCCTAAGTATGTGTACAGCATGTGTACACTCCCCTGCAACTGGTATTTCTTGTTTAGACGTTTAATGCTTGACTACTCCAAGGATAGACTCCTGCATTAGATAAAAGGTTACATCAGCTTAATGAGCTGCTTAATGAGGTCTCCAGAGAAACAGAAAAAGGGCACAGTTGGGGGCAAGTAAAGTCATTTGAAATGATGTGCAAAGATTTGGCAGCCTACAGGTGATCCAAGAAGCCCAGGGAAGCCACCAGGGCCTGGAAATCCAACAGTTCCTCGAGTTCCATTGCAGCCGTCTAGGCCAGGTGGGCCTCTGGGCCCTGGCTGTCCAGGGTGACCCTGTTTAAACAGAAAAGAAGGGTACATGTCAGCCACAGGGCTGTCAGCTACTCCAACACACTGCACAAATGCTGCCAAATTTACGGCTCTAGTTCTTTGTCCACTCCCTTAGTCCCATCATGTATGCTCTTATATCTTTCCTTTATACTCAGGTATATACAGTTCATGACTGCTCAGTGTTACCCATCCCAAAATGATTGATGCTTTAATAGAACCCAAGTTGAAACCAAAGGGATCAAGAATGAACATATGGGATACCCAAGCAGCTGCAATTTCACCTTCCCTGGTTACAAAGATGTACAATGGTGGGGCTCAGGTGTTTGGCAGCTGTGCTGCTACCAACAGGGAGTCATTCCAGCGGGATTCCTCACACCAGACTGGAAACTGGGCAGCCTGGCATGGCTTTCTGTATTGGAAACAGTGCTGGATTTTTGGACAACAGAGAAGAGGCAGCTCCCATCGTATCTCCTCTCCTAGGATTCTAGTCCTATGAAAACTGCTTGATCAAAACTAAGTGAGTCTTGGGAAGCGGCTGTGGCTCAATCAGTAGGGCTCCCGTTTACCATATGGGAGGCCCCGGGTTTGTTTCCCGGGGCCTCCTGGTGAAGGCAAGCCCACCCGCATGGCGTGGTTAGCTGACCCAGCGAGCACAAGCAGCAAGGGGGGGATAAATGAATAAATAAATAAAATCTTAAAAAAAAAACAAAACAAACAAAAAAAACGAAGTGAGTCTTGGAAAAATCACACTTTCAATCTCATTTTCTCATGATCATGTCAGGCTAAGGCTTCAGATAGGGAAATGTATCTTCTCCCCTTCCCCATACTCAGTAATAAGGCTGTTGTTTTGCTGGAGAATTAGTAATCATTCTCAAACAGTTGGTCTGAGTAAATTCTTTTCCAGAGTTAGACTTCCTGGGTGCATAGAGCCTAGCTTTTGGTATTATAATACATCTTTTTTATCTATCAAAAGCAGCTGTGTTTTGGGTCTGGAGGAAAGACATGACCTGTATGACCAGAATTCTAGATTGGTTAATGAAAGGTAGACACCCCTCTCTTTTATTTCCTATTTCTTTCTTTTTTTTTTTTTTTTTTTTTTTGACTTTGTTTTGAAGTACTTTCGAATTTATAGGTCGGTTACAAAAATAATACAAATCCCATACAAAGAATTTCAACATAACCCTCCCTCCCCAGTTACCCAGATCTTAACATTTTGCCAGATTTGTTATATCACTCTATCACTCTATCTATCTATCTATCTATCTAATCTTTCTATATCTATCATCTATCCACTTTCTGCTCCTTGTACACTTAATATTGTCATGTATATATCCTAAGAAAAAGAATATTCACTTATGTAACCACTGCAAAGTACATTTATCAAGTTCAAGAAATTTCACTTTGATATAAATCTTATAGTCTATATTCCAATTTTTAAAATAAGTTCCCATTTGTACTTTGTCTCCTTCCTTTCCAGATCCCATCCAAGATCATGTATTGCATCCAATTCTCATTGTCTCTCCAGTTGCTCTTTCTTCTCTCTTCTTCTTTTTAATTGTGGGAACACATACAACACAAAGTTGCTCACTCAATCTCCCATACCATTCAATGGGATTAATCACATTCACAATATTGTGGTACCCTCACCACCATCCATTACTAAAATTTTCCTGTATCCCCAAACAGAAACCTATACCCATTATGCATTAACTCTCCATTGCCCCTGACCCTCTTGCCCCTGACCTCCTGCTCCGGAATACTCTAATTTTTGGCACTTTAGGCTTGAATATACTCTGATATTTTCTTTGTAGTTACCACAGGGCTTAAATTTAACATCCTACATCTATACCAATCCCATTTGCTTTGATACCAACTTAACTTCAATAGTATACATAAATTATATTCCTACACCCTCCGCCCCCCTCCACCTTTATGTAGCTCTTGTCACAAATTACATGTTTAAACATTATGAGTCCAAAACCACTGATTTATCATTACATTTTATGCATTTTCCTTTTAGATCCTGTAGGAAGTAAAAAGTGGAGTTACAAACCAAAAATACACTGGTACAGGAGATCTTTATTTTTTCATGTAGCTTTAATCTATTGTCTATTGTCCTTTCCTTGCAATCTGCTGAACTCTCTTTATCATCTCCTCTATGGCCCATCTAGTGGTGATTAACTCCCTCATCTTTTGTTTATCTGGGAATGTCTTAATCTCTCCTTCATTTTTGTAAACGAGTTTTTCCAGAAATAAAATTCTTGGTTGGCATTTTTTCCCCTTTCAGCACATTAAATATGTCATCCCTACTGTCTGCTTGCCTCCTTGGTTTCCAGTGAGAAATCTCCACTTAATTTTATTGAAGGTCCCTTGTATGTGACACTTTGTTTCGCTCTTGTGGCTTTCAGAATTCTCTCTTTATCTTTGGCATTCAAAAATTCAATTACAATATGCCACAGTGAGGGTCTACGTGGGTTTATACTGTCTGGAGTTTGTTGAGTGTCTTAGATGTGTATATTAATGTCTTTTGTTAAATTTGGGAAGTTTTCAGCCATTATTTCTTCAAATAATCGCTCTGTTGCCTTTCTCTCTTCTGGGACTCCCACAATGTCTATGTGTATTGGTATACTTGATGGTGTCCCACAGTTTTCTCAGACTCTGTTCACTTTTTTTCATTCTTTTTTTCTTTCTGCTCCTCAGACTGACTAACTTCAATGGTCTTATCTTCAAGTTCTCTGATTGTTTCTTCTCCTAGCTCTAATGTGCTATTGAATCTCCTGAGGGAGATATTTTATTTCTGTTCCTGTGTTCTTCAGCTCTTATTGTTTCCTTTGCATAATTTCTATCTCTCTATTGATATTCTCTTTGTGTTCATGTAACATTTTCCTGATTTCCTTTAGTACTTTGTCCATGATTTCCTTTAACTCTTTGAGCATATTTAGGACCTGGTATGCCCCAGGTCTGGTCCTCTTCATTGATAGTTTCTTTTGCCTGGGCCATCACTTCCTGTTTCTTTGCATGTTTTGTAACCTTTTGTTGAAACCTGGACATTTTGATAGTTAATGTGATATCACTGTAATTTAGACTGTGAGGGAAGCGGCTGTGGCTCAATCAGTAGGGCTCCCATTTACCATATGGGAGGCCCCGGGTTCGGTTCCTGGGGCCTCCTGGTGAAGGCAAGCCCACCCGCACGGCGTGGTTAGCTGACCCAGCGAGCACAAGCAGCAAGGGGGGGATAAATGAATAAATAAATAAAATCTTTAAAAAAAAAAATTTAGACTGTGAGGCATCTGTTACTTCAGTTTTTACACAGCTAGTGTTATGATAGAGCTTTTCTTGATTGCCAGGAGCTAAGAAAAATAAAAAAAGAAGTAAAAAAAAAAAAAAAAAAAGAAAATACCTTTCCCAGTCTTTGCATATTGACCTGTGCAAATGCTGTTCCTCAGGGATTATTGATACAATGAGTTTAAAGAGTAGCTCCAGGCCAAAGTGTAAGGACCCCCTGCTCCTTTTTGCACATGTGTCTTGTCTTGGGCAAGTGTGTGTGGCCCTATGAATTACCCCATTTTTTAAAGTCCTCCTTCCCTAGGAAACAGCTTCTTCATGATCCTGTATGGCCTACAGCTAGCAATCCTTTGCTTCAGGCAGCACGACTTGACCACAGTCCCGCAGTGTTCTGTAGGAGTTCCATGAGGTGCTTTCTAAACACAGGATAAGTTCTGGGACAGCGAATCCCTCAGGTTACCACCAGAGAAGTTGGGCCAGACATAGATCCATCCAATATATTCACAAGGGTTACTTTGCTCCCTCCAGAACCAAGACCAGGTATCCATTCTGAGAGTGCAGGTGGGCTCTGCGCTGAACTGGGGAGGAGTGGGGCAGGGGCCAGCTAGGGAACCAGTAGATCCTACCATTTTAAGTAGCGTTTTCCTTGATTTGGTGCTTGCCCTATTACTATAGCCCTTTAACTGTTTTCTGGAACTTTTAGAAAGATGTTTCTGACAGTTCTTGCTGGCTGTTCAAAGCTTCTGTGGGGGAATAGAATCCTAAAGCTCCTCATTCCACCATCTTGATTGGGAACCCCTCCCCTCTTTTATGAAGTCAGGTATATATATTTAATGATTTAAGGGGAAAATGCTATATGTTCAGAAAATAACCTTTAAAACCACCAGAGGAGACAACCTTTTGTCAAGATCCTTGCTGAGAAAATGTTCCATAGAATAGTTTCATTTTCATTGTTATTACAGTTATGGGAGATAGACATATCGTTAATACAAAGGCATGGGTCCAGGTTGCTGGACTCATGGGATTTTTAAGTCCAGAGGAGTGGTCAGTAAACTTGTCTTGGCAATTAATTTGCTTAATTCTGTTCCTCTCTAGATGCAGGTGATAATTTTTAGTTGTGCTGGGGAAATTGAGGCAGCTAATGAGAGTTATGAACTTTTTATTATCATCTGGAATGGTTATTCTTATTTGCTCTGAAGATCCATACTTTACCTTTCCTTAGCTCTGTTCTCGGGGGGGGGGGAGGCTGCCCTCTTTTAACTGTAACCACCCAGGCTCCCTTACCTTCGTTTCCCAGTTATAGTTGGCCACTGGGAGACCCAGGTAGGAGATTGGAGGGCAGAAGGAGAACGAGCATAGGATATTTATTTCCCCCATGCTCTCCCTGTTTGGCTATATTTCTCACAATGGCCACATTACTTTACAGTCTCAGCTCCTTTTGAGCAATCTCTAGTCCATGGTTCCAGGTCTCACTGGGTTCCAGTATTACCATTCTGTCCTTGCCTCTTCAGGTCTAGGGGTGCTAACAGCTTCCTGTTAGTTGCATCACCATCCCTTCTTGGTTCCCTTAATCCTGCCCACATCCTTGTAAATATGCTCTTTGTTTAATTCTGTTCAGTTAACCCACTGAGTAGTGTCTGCTTCCAGCTGGGATCTTAATCATCACTTTAAAATATCCCAGCAAAATCTGCTAGGGGCTAACTGGAAGTTATCTTTCAAATTGGTAATGGGGATAAGTTAAGGCACACAACAGGCTGGCTCAGTACCAGGAATCTTCCTTACCCTGGGACCTTGGTTTTCTTTTATACCAACACTGATTTTTACCTTCTGGTGCCTACATTTTCTTTTACTTGGGCCCCAATCCTTCTGTTCTCTCGACTGAGCTCCTGATATTTCCCATTTGCGGTATTCCAGAAGTACTTGTTTACTCTTTCCTACCGTCACCGAATTTTCTGAAGTTAATCTCTGACCTCTGATTTATATCTGCAAGCTCTTTCCTCTCCGGCTGATGCCATGTGATGAGGGATAGTGCAAGTCAGACTTGTGTTCCAATCCCAGGTTTGCCACTCCCCATATTGAGCCTCAGTTTCCTCATCTGTAAACTGGTGATGAATAGTACCTACCTCATAGGGTTGTTGTCCACACTAAAAATGAATAATGCTTGCGAATATGCTCGCTGCCCTGATTTTGTGATAACCAGGGTAGGCTAAACATTTGCTATATTAGAAACCATGCATGTGTCCCCAGACCTAGTTTTTCTCCCTAGGTCTGGTTTTTAGAATGCTGGTGATAAACTAAGCCTGATTTATTGTGTTACCATCCTGTATGGGAAAAGACTGTAACTTTGGGTATCTTTGGTCAACCTTAAGAGATATAGCAGGGGGACGGATGTGGCTCGGGTTGTTGGGTGTCCGTCTCCCATATGGAGGGACATGGGTTCGATTCCTGGGACCTCCCAGTAAAAATTTTAAAAAAAGAAAAATATAGAAGGCGTGTGGGCCATGAGGCCCTATGCGCGGGTGCGCCGTCAGGCCCTGCGAGCCACGCAACAAGATGATGACGTAACAAGAGAGTGACACAAGGGACAGCCAAGACGAGACACACCGAAAAACCAGGAACTAAGGTGGTGCAGGCAGTAGGACACCTCTCTCCCACATCAGAGATTCCAAGGATCAAATCCCAGTGAAGACAGGAGAAGGATGAGAAGAGAGGGCAGGAAATGGAAACAGAGAGTTGCCCAGCGAATGGACACAGAAACAGCAAAAACGGGAGTGGGTGGTGGTAAAAGTGGATAAAAGTAAATAAATAAATAAATAAATCCCTAAAAAAAAATGTATAGGGGAGGAAGATACGGACTATAGTTAGTAGTAATACTTTGACAATGCTCTTTCAAGTTTTGTTAACAAATGTTTCACAACAAGGCAGGATGTTTGTGTGTGTGTGGGGGTGATGTGTGGGAGCCCTGTATGATGTTATGCATGTTTGTTTTGTAAGTTCACAGTGTTTACTGACCACATATAGTTTATGTATGTTCATGTATGAATGATATACTTCAATAAATTGTTTTTAAAAAACCTATAAACACACACAAAATGAATAATGCATACCTCATTGGGTTATTGTTAAAAGTAAATTAGATTGTATGTACTAAATAGGAGCTCAATAAATGGTAAATTTTCTCTCAAGCAAATCAGTAAGGAGAAGCCACAGGGCTGTGCTCTACCTCCTCTCAACTCTCAGTACCACAGCATTTCTGGCACATGGCCCTTTCTGGTCATAGCTAATGACTTCACCTATGCATGTGCCATCTCTCTGAAAGAGTGTAGTGCTGGTTCTATATAGTTAAGGGATTGATCACACAGAATAAGAGGCTCCTCTGCATTCCAGAAAAGCAATGTCCCTCAGAACCCGGATTTCAAGGGAAAAATTTCCATTTGGTGAGTGGTTTGTGTTCACTTTGTGGATATAAATCTGGTATGTTTGTTTACAAGTTTCTATTCAGAAGAAAGTTTGAGATTGACTCCATGGGAAAAGCTAGATATAAAATGCAAAAGACAACTGAAAAACCCCTGCTCCCAATTTATTTGAATTGAAAAGAGTTGATAAACACATATTTCTTGCGGGATCCAACAACTCCAACTCACAGCTCTGATATCATTAAAAGCCACAGCCTTACCATCCCTAATCTATGTTGTTCTAATGTTAAATCTTTTGATGAATGGCTGTTCACTCTTTCGAATGGTTGCTGTGGCCCTTAGTGCAAAGACTGTATTATCATGAAATGACTGTCTACATGACAGCAAAAATGAAGTTTTGGGACCCAAATCAATGACACATTTGTTAACAATCAGTTAATATTAAGAGGGGAACCAGATCTGTGCAGTGATCCAGTTTAGTAAGGTGTGTTGGGGAAGCTGTTGGTTTCAGCCAAATTGCTTACTAAGTGCTGCTGAAAGTTACACGAAATAATGTCTGACTGAGCTTAGAGTGCCCGTGTTTTCTGCTGTCTGAAGGAGTTCTGCCAGTCTGAGAATTGTTGCTTGTATAGGCACTAGATGCTAGAGAGAGTTCTCCCAAATACTTTTGGAGCTCCTGCTATATGTTGAGTTCTCTAGGGGTTCTGGGGACTCTGAGAGGAGCAGAAGACATCATCTGTGCTTTCAAGGAGCTGGATAAGACTATCACCCAAGACAAGTAATAAAACCTTAGGGCCCTACAAAATGAGAAGAGAGAAGAGATAAAAGAGAGAGGTAAACAAAAGATTCTTAATAAATACTTTTTGAATGGCTGGAAGAGAGGAAGAGAAGGAAGGAGAAGGATTTCAGGTAGAAACCTGCAACCTGAAGCTATAGCAATCAAAAGTCAAACAAAACAAAAATAAACACATATGACCTTTGATTAAGGGAAGGGTCAAGGTAGTGGGGACTTTTGTGGGGAGTAGCAAGATCATTTGGAGGAGTCTGGCCAACCGCAACTGGTTCTTCTAGGCAAAGCCCCAAAGAGCAGTGATCGGTTCCTGTAAGCTCTAGGGCTTTCTTGGCCATGAGTTGGAGGCCAAGGTATCCAGCTGAACTCTGAGGCAGGTGCCACCTCAGAATTGGAAATGGCCTCTGCCTGATAGGATTCACTTCTCTCCAGCTCCCATTAAAATGGACGACAGGAGGAGGCATAGTTTACCCTTCAAATCCTTCACTCATCTCTGGTAAAGCCAGACTCACAGGATGAATGTAAGAGGCTGCCTTTAGTTTGCTAGCTTCCCTCACCCATTGGCTTCCAGAAGATATACACTCTAAGTGGAAAATATGAATAAAGTGTCCATAGGAACACAACCATGAGCAAATGCCAGGGGGAAAGGATGGTCAACACCACCCACTTATTTCCCCACTGGCCCATTTCTGAGGATTTGACATATTCTGCACTTAAATAAAATGCAGAAATCTGATGGCTGACTTCTTGATACATGTAACAAATACAAGGTAAATGAGCCTTGTATTTTCCAAATCCACAGATGTTTGTTAGATCTGGGGAAGAAAATGGATCAGAAGGTAATATCTTTGAGGGCAGAGCATTATGCTTCCTCTGTATCCCTGTAAGAGTGCTAGCACATAGTAGGTGCTCAAAAAATACCTATAGATAGGTGCAAAGAGATCTGAGCTACTTTTCCTATACTAGATGATGATGTAGTGTAATACACTACAAGAAGCTGTTGCGTCTAGGGCTTACCAAACTGCTTTGATAGGAGTTCAGAAAGAACCCTTCAGAGGTTTTTGAAAGGATTAAGCACAGGCTCTAGCACCTTCCCTCAAACAGAAGATCTCTGCTTTTTTCTGTTTCATATGTTGAGCTTGCATGCAAAATTCTGTTATTCTTTTAAACAAAGCTTGAAAACCACTTCCATAGACAAAACACAGCTCAGGTTAAGGATTCAATATATAGAGAAGTAGCAAAGGGCATAACTAAAATGTGATAGCCAGTAAGTTCTAAATATTGTCATTTCAAAGGCTGGAGAAATGTTATGGAATCTTCAGTGGTGGGATAAGTAGGGATATAGGATGAAAATAGGAAAACTAAGAGGTTGATCTGGATGGAATGGGAAAAGGAGATGGCTGGTGCCATCTTTGGAGTAGTTGCTTTGCAAAAACTAAAATGAAGTTTACTCTGAAATGAGATGAGGTTGAGGAGAAAAAATTACTGGAACAAAATGTACTAAGATATCACTAATAGTTGTCTGGTAGAATTATAAGTATTTTTCCTTCTTTCTAATTTCATGTACCAACTTAATTTTCCAATAATGGGCATGTAATACTTTTTACATAGAACAAAGTGGCATAATTTAGAAAATGAAAAACAAAACAAAACAAAACAACAACACTAGGATAAAAGAGCAGGAGATGGGATGGAAGAAGCAGGATATGTTTGGCTCTGGGCAGAGCGTGTAGCCTACTGCCTTGTCTTCATCTAATATGGATCCATTGGGAGCCAACACATGCTCAGTCCTGTAAACCATCAGACAAAGAAGAATGTGCTCCTGTCTTTAAAGGACTCACAATCTAGTCTGATAAACTGTTTTACCCCCATTATATCATCAGTGCCTGGCATAATGTGAGGCACAAAGTAGGTGCTCAATAAATGTTTGTTGAAAGAATGAATGAGTGAAACATATGAGAAACAGCACAGAATATAAGATAGAATAGACATTACATTCTAATTGCATGATATAGACATGCTGTATAAGAATGTGTTTGTGTGTGTGTGAAGTAAGGCTTGGCCAGAACATAACTGAGGAGAAAGCATAGTCTTCAAAGTCTTTCATCATATCCCCGCTTTCCTTCTTTCAGCATTCCCCTTTCTTGCAATGCCCTCATTTGTTCCTTGGAGACCCAGGGTACTCTAATGTGGCAGTGTCTTCCACCCTTCAGAACCAGTTCCTTATCCTCATTCAAAACTCCCTTAAACCCACAAGACCAAAATCATTTTGGTTAAGTACTGATAGTTTATTATGGCTGCACCTGCTCTCCTCCCCCACAAAACATCTGATTTAGGGCTGCCTGTTCTTGGATCCAAAGGAAACTGTGTGACCACTGCCCTTCAAACCTCACCACACACATTTTAACATGACCTCAAGTATACTTGCATGAGACAGGATGTTGCTAAGGCAAAAGTGCTTGAGCTACAAGGCAAAATCTGGAGCACGATATAAAAAATGTCTCTGTCAGAAGGTCACCAGATCAATTTACTGGATTGAGATGCTTCAGGGCTCCAGTCCCTGCCCCCAGAAGCTTTGAACAACAAGCAAGAACTGACAAAAACACCTTTCTCAAAGCTCCAGAAATCAGTTAAAGGACTATAGTAACAGGGCAAAAACCAAATCAAGAAAAAGTCTACTGAAGCTCCCAGAGCAAGGCGGATTGTGGACGGGGTCCTGCCCGGGGGTCTGTGCTGTGCAAGCGTGGAGGGAGAAGCTTGGGACATCTATCTGCGCGGATCGGCGGCGTGGACCGAACAGGGGAGATTCGTGAATTTTGAGGCTGCCGGTGGAGGTTGGCACAGGCGGCTGAGCCCCGCGGTTAGGGAAAAAAAAAAATTAAATAAAATGGCCATTTGGAGCCGCGGGCGGGGCGAAAAAGTTTTATTTTCTGGGGATCTGGCTGCCTGGCGCCCCTTGGACCTTGTGTGAACAGAGCAAACGAGCTAATCAGCACCCGGTGAACCGGAGGGGGGATTTTGGTTGGGAAACGCAGCTGAATTCCCTAGCCACCCAGGGATAAGACCTGGGCCGCTGCGGAGCCAGGAGGAAGGGACCCTTCCCAAAAAAGGGAGGGTTCTGTTGGAAGACAGGGAAGGGTATTTTAATTTTTAGACATCGATCTGGCTGCCTGCACCGCCCCATAGCTTTGGGGAGCAGATAAGCCGACCTGAAACACCATTAGGCTGAGAGCAGACGCGAATCTGCACTCAAACTGATTTACTTAGCAGCCCGGTGACGCTGGAGCTCGGCGCCAGAAGGGGCGGAATCCGCCGTCTTTAGCACTCCTCACTGACTAACATCAGAGCTTCAGCTAACCTGGGGAGTCCGGAAAGCGGGACGTGATTGATTAATTTCCACGGGCCCAGCTCGGGTCCCTTCCGTAAGGGGGTTGGTCTAGAGGAGGAATTATTTTGGTCCTGCATTTGGCTAAAAAAATAAAAATTAAAAAAAAAAAAAGTGAGATCACCTCAACAAATGAAAAATAAATTCTTTTTAATTTAGTTTAGTAGCTAAAAGCTGCTTCAGGACCTGCATATAGAACCCTGTGGGGAAATTCATTGATAAACACAAGTAGGCAGGAAGGATCCACGTGGACCCTAAGGGAATCATTGACCCCCCTTAGCTCTGTTTGACTGCTTGCCTGTGTGGATCTTTGATTTCTCTCTGTTACTTTCTGGTCTATTGCTATTATTTCCTTTTTCCTCCCCCCTTCCTTTTTCCTTCTATTTTTTTTTTTAAATAGGTGCTGCCAGCTTGTCGCTTCTTTGCTGGGCTTCTTATTCAGTAATTTCCCACTTGCTGTATATATTGATTCTGTATTACAAACTATCGCTTATCCTTCCTTCATCTTTCTGCCTTCTGTTTTCTGTTGTGGCTCTTAGAGACAACATTTTTTCATAGGCCCACAACTTAAGGGTGTCAATTTCTATCCTATCTATTTTGTTTTCTTCTTCTTCTTTTTTCTTTTATTATTATTAGTATTAACATTTTCCTTTCAGACCTTTCTTTACTATTTCTCTCCCTCCTCATAATTCTAGCCTTCTAAATCACTATATATATATTCCTCCATTTGTTTTCCCAGTCCATTGTAGGAACTCCATATTTTTTCCTAGTACTCTACACTGCCTACACAAGTTAAATATTCATCTCATTAAGTCTCATTTTGCCCCTCTTCTAATTTTTATCAATATTTCTATTATCCTTCTGCCTTCCTTACATCTTTTGATTCCTCTGGCCCTAACCTTTTGCCTTCAAGGGAACATAGAAAGAAGCAAGGAAATAAAATAAGAAGAAAAACTGCCAAAGAGAAAACTTAACTCACACGCAGAACCAACAGCTAAATAAAATTCTAGAGCATAGAGAAAAGCTAATCAACTGAACAAACCCGTCAAGATAATATGATGACCAGAGGGCAACGGAAAAATACAAATGACTCTGAGAAACTGGAAAACATGGACCAGTCCAATGCACAAAATAAAAACCAGGAAGCAATGCAGTACATCGAACAACTAATCAAAGCTATCCAAACAAATATCATGGACCAACTAAAAGAACTGAAGGAAGAGATTAAGGATATAAAGAAGACACTGGTCCTATATAAGGGGGGATAGCCCCAGAGACTGATGCCTTATCAGTGGGTTCTATTTTGGAACCTGTGCTCCTGAGAGTGACAGAATTAGACTCAAATAAGTCCTCCCTG